>JAHZMX010000753.1:0-34361 GCA_027743895.1 Seira musarum | reverse complement strand
AGTCCCGGTATCAATGGATATTATGGTTTTTGTCTCCTGCGTATTTAAAGCATTTTTGTGAACTGGCTCCCTCCAGATTGAGTTAACTACATTTCTACCTGTACAATTTCTAGTACCTAAATTCGTACGATCAAGTTATTAAATTATTTGCCCTAAACTGATAACTTAAATTATTATAAAAACTCGTTTCTAATAATGATCCAATATCTACTTTGAAATGTCGGATCAAAGTAAACCGGAAGTCATGATGATACAGCTGAAGACAATTTCTACGTGGCTATTTCATGCATTCCATGCATTCATTTTTTGGTAATATAAGATTGAACTTCTAGATATCATCATCATTCTCTTCCTTTCCTGTCTCATACAAGCTGAAAGATTCATCTTAGTGCCACTGAGTCCACCAAGATTAAGCTCCTTGCGGCCTCCGGGGGTGGTCATTACATCCCCACCAGTGAGCATACAAAAGCATGAACATATAAAAACAGACTTTTTCAAAGCTATTTTTGAACTGATGAGATGATAATAATGACGATCATGATGTGGATTTTTTTCTTCTATTTCTCCTTCTTTTGCCTTCATTTTATCTTCTTGCATTGCAGCAATGAAGTAGTGGTAGAATCGGCGCATTGCATGCATACCCTTTAAAAATATTCTGTGTCGTTTCTGCTGAGTCATTCAATTCAAGCAGAAAAAGCCCCAAAATTAAGTCTGTGCGTCCACTATTCTTTCACATTTAGATTCTGAGAGAGAGAGAGAGACACTCATTTTACTTGTGTCTCGGCTTCCTTGGACAAAGCCTACATTTGGGTTCATTCAACAAAACTCCTCCGTTTCATTCACATTTTTACAAGAATTTTCCACAAAGTAAAAAAAGGAACGTAAAAACAATGAAAATTATGTTGCATCTCATCTGCTGCTTCTATCTCTCCTTCTTACCTCTATTCATATTTTTAGGCAATTTCAGAGGAAAAAAATTGTATTGCTTTTACATTACGTTTACATGGTCTAAAGCATTTCAGATCTTCTTCCCTCGTTTGCAATACGTAAATTCTTTCAACGCATTTTTATTCCTATCTGAGAATACTTAGCGATAAAACCCGTTTTTTTCACCATATTATAAAAAATGATTAAGACGGGCATGTAAAATAGGACTGGCTGTGAAAACTGCAGAATGAATGAATTAATACGGAGTCGAAAGAAGAAGTGTAATGGGTACAGACTTCAATTGTGAAGAGTTTTTCACGGTAAATCGATTCCACCTTGGTTTGATTTGATCATCAGAAGAAGCAGGAGTGAAGATTTTTGAATTTTGAAAGAATACAAAAAATTCTTGCAATCCTTCATCTACATCTTAAAAGAATAAAAAAAAGGGTTGGAGCCAGGCCAGAGTGAGAATTTCAAAAATATGTAGAGAAGCTTGTAGCGGGAGACAATGAATACTGAATTGGATGAATGGAAAACGGGATGAACTTACAACTCTACAACCACCACTACCACATCACAATGAATAAAAATGGATTTCCGAAACGAGAGGAACGGAAGACTTTTTTTCTTCAAGAAAATGATTGGACTCAAGTGATTTTTCCCACGATATCGATCCATCAAAATCCAATGAAAAAAAAGTCATCTCATCACATAACATTACAAATTACAAGCAAAAAATGATGAATTGAATTGAATTGGGTGGTTTTTTCTCTTGCAGATGGTGATGTACTGTTCATCATCATATCATGACAATAAGACGCGATCAGAATCAGATCAAGAATGATGACATGACATAAGTACGTAAATGGTAAAGAGAGAGTTGCAGCTTATTTTTGTATCAATATATTTTTTGGCAATAAAGGAAGGAAAAATCTGAGAATTTTTTAGGGAAAATGAATAGATTTGGTTGCCTGTATGAAAGTGCTACTTTACTGACTGACAATATGTGATGTGTCATCTCCATCATCATCATCAAGCAAGAACGAGCATCATTTTCTCTTGATGGTGATCTGATCAGGATCGATCGAGCTTTGTTGTGCCAACAATGTTATCATCAAAGATGATCCCATATCATCATCGCGACTTTTTATGTTCGAACATCACTATCACATATCAACGATTGATCAATCCCATGCAATGCAAAAAGAAATAGGGATGTCATGAAAATAAGCCATTTTTTTGTGGAGAGAAGTGAGTACAGGTACTCCGATTTGATGATCTTTTATTGCTTATTTTTTCTTGAGATAAGGGGTTTGATGGTGATGATGTGATAATTTTGGCCACAAAAACCATCAAAAGGTTCTCACGTCTTTTTCACTCATACATAGTTGATTCCAAAAATACAAAAACAGAATAAAAACTTTACATGTGTCTGTCTGAACAGTAGTTGGTAGTGACTAATGACGGCAAATTTTTTCAATAAAAAATGGGGGCTTTATAGAATATAATGTTTGGATCTGTGGTCTAATCGTCGTCGGAGCTTCATAAAAAATTAATGCCAAGAAATTAACCATGTTTAAATAATTCAAACCTAAAATGGTTTCTGATTGTTTTTCTTATTATTTACGAGATTGAAGGAAAGTGAAGCGCAAAATGATAAGGTCGCTCTGTGTTTCAGACGAAAACTGACAAAAACAATAGATAAATAATACCTGCTTGTGTTAAAATCGTATTTGCAAAAATATTTAGATTTGAGCGTTTTTATATATTCCTTCAATGCTTGTCTCTTGTTCGTGCAATAAAAATGGAGGACGGGACAAGACAGGATCACAAACGAAATTTTTTTTGTCTTCAATTTTTTTTCTAATCGTTTCATGATTCATGACGGTGGAGGTGGTAGTGTGGTGACGGCGACGACAAAGGTATGAAAAGCAAGTAAACGAGCAGATATCCAATAATGCAAAACTAAAACTCTGTATTCATTTCTAAAATAATATGAAGAAATACTAACTGCTCCTGCACGTAAAATAAACTAGGTAGCTTCTAAACTGCAACTCAAACTGATTACAATAGTAAGTACGGTGGAGAGACGACCGGATATTCAAAAGCCGAAAAAAATTGGATACTACTGGGTTGACGATCATGATCAAGAAGAGAATACCTGTACAATGTATAATGCACTGTGCTTTAAATACTGTGAAGCATTGCCATTGCCAAATCTTTAGAAAATCTACCGAGATTCCAGCCGTGCTCATGATAATCATCCTCATCATTCTCAAAGTTGCATTGCATGCTGGAGATATTATTTTTGTCATCTGAAATCTTCCCTGGAGCTATAAAAATTACTGTGACAAAAAAAGGATTTTCTACAAAAAAATCTACACATATTACATCACATTTAAGTACAAAAGAAGCGAGCAACTTGTTGGAATATGAGTAACGAGCTGTAAAAAATGTGGCAGTATGCTTAAGACTCAGAAAAAATAAGCTCATCATTATCACAATCCCCCTACTACACAGATAGATAAGTAGAATATGTACATTCATATTCATGGATTGAATGGATGTAAAAAAACTGAGAGAACAGGTATTACATTGGACGGGTATGCGGTTTCCGGTCACTAGTCCAAAAAAAAACAACACGATGCGCCGTCACCATCCTATCCTCGTCATCATTATCATCATCGACGTTAACAAAAATTCAAAATGCGTTCCTTGTTTTGTTGCATTAACAAATACAAAGCAAAACTTCATCAAGATTGATGTAAAGAACAGATTTTTTATCCACGCATTAAAATTAGTACAATTTTTATGAGGTTTCTAGTAGAAAAGAATCCGGAGCATTTCTCATTTTCCCTCCAACTTAACGCGTATTCAGCAATTTTGTTAAAATTTACAGCTCATTGCATACTTATCCTGGTGCATGCTATAATTGCAAAATATGTACACCTAACAATTAGGTGCATAATAATGATTCAACTTTGTTTCGAACAAAATCCAGTACTCATTTTTTGTTATCTTTTTATTTCGTACAAGTCCTGTCCCGACAAGACCGGATGAACTGTGAAGAGTTTTATCAGATTTATCAGATTATGTACCCCATTCCAGGCAGACAGCTTTGCAAAATTATTTTCATGGAGTGAATTGGTGGGAAAAACATTTTTGGAGAAGCCTAAACCAAACCAGCTCAAGTAAGTTGACGGTTGATTAGAGCGGAAGGTCGGTTAGAACAAGAATGTATAATATTTTTTTCTTGATTAATGAACAAGAAAATAAGAGAAGGAAGCTGTTACTTGACTTTACGATTATTTATGATGATTATTGTCGGTTTTTCTTATTTTCTTTGTATTCTCTACACGTTTCTATGCATGTACTGTACATATATGCGTGGAAAACTGAGTCAGTGGGGAATTGTGAGAGGACATGTAAGTAAGAAGCAAGAGACAGTAGGTAACAGCATATGCGTTTTGCATGTATTGTTATGCAGTGTTTCTGGGGTGGCTTTGCTGCAGGTATTTTATATGGATATCACATAGTTAGGGAGACAAGTTGGGCTGGAGCTGGAGAGAGAGAGGGAACAACACAGGAATACTATTTCCTGTTGGATGGGAACAGCCTGGGAAAAAATCACTTTTTATACCTGCGCCGGTAAGATAAAGCTTGGATTTTTTTTATTTTGGCACTGGCACTCGACTGGACATTTTAATGTTATGCAGTCAAGTCAAATATCTAGTACGCCCCACAACAAAGCTCAACACAACAAGGAAAACTTCCACCCTTTTCGAAGAGCTAAATAATAACAGTGCAACAAGTGGCGCAGGTTCAATGAAGTGAACCGTTGAAGACAACCAAAAAATATGCAATCAGGGAACAAGTGCAACGAAAAACATCGTCGTTGGAAAAATAAGTTACTTCTGCGTAATTGAGCCCGGTAGGTAGTAGTGATGCAGAGAACTTGTTGATGCTACAGAATTCTGAAATACGATTATTTAGATTCTGAATCCTTAAAAAAGCCCACAGAATTTTTCGGAGGAGGAAGGAGGGGAATAAGTGAAAATGAATAAAAAATGACAATATAATATGAAGAGAATGGAATGAAATGGTGTAATATCCTGTTGCCTGCAGTGCCATTGCAACAGCTTCAACATCATCAGAAAGAACAACAACCCTCCTCCCTATGGATTCAGCTTGACTGGAAAAAATAGAGGAGATGGGGATTGGAACAACGCCCTTTTTGCTGAAAAAATACCTATGCTCTGAATTCAATGATGCAAAGTCCTCTAGAAAATGTACGTGTTATGATTATGCTAAAGTGAGAATGAAAATATATGACTTCATTTCCTTTCTCTTTTTTCGACATGAAATTAGAGCGAAGCGGATGGATACTTATTTTGAAGGAGGAGGACAGGACAGGGCAAGTGCAAGATAATAAAAAATCAAGCTGAGGTTTTTGATTTGGCATGCTTCCTTTTCCCGTTCATTTGTAAAGCAAAACTTTATTGTAAAATTAAAGTCCTCAAAAGCAAACAGAATTACAGTTTGAAAATATGGAAGTGGGTGACGTGTAGGATTATTTCGAAATGATCTTGCATAAAAGAAATTCGAAAGTGTACAATGGAAATTATTTACAAAAAATGCATTGAAAAGTCAATGGAATTGCTTTCAGCTTACGTTTCTTTTTAGAGGAGACATCATCCATTGGAATGGTTTGCAAAATAGGTTGTCCTGAATTTTGATCTGTTCCGGAGTTAAGACCAGTCTCACCTAAAGGGTCACCCGTACCATTCCTCTCCAAGCACGACCACTTGTTGCTGATCCATACTTATCATTTTGATAAGTCTTTTTGAATAAAAAAACTTAATTTACAGTTTGTATTTGGCTTGTCGTTGATTTGGCTTAACAATATTTATTAGGGTTTCTAATTTTGAAGATCATAAGTCGCCGTCGTCATTTTCTTCTCGTTGCATTATTTTCGCTGCAGTCTGAAAAAAAAGAAGAATATTTTTAGGGTTAATCATGAAAGTTTGTTTATTGAAATGAAACCGAATATATTTGATTCATGATGGTGTATGAATGGATGCTTTCTTCCGTCAATCATTTCAAATTTACAAAGTATCAAATTACAAAAGGGCTGAAAGCAGCATAATTTGTATTTCTTTATGAGCAACTTTTTTTCTTCTGATCTGACCGATTTGTCACGGCTCAGTGGCACCAGAGCAAAAAAAATTGAACATATCAGAGTATCGTTTGCATGTAGAGTAAGTAAAATAGAATGATGAGCATTGTCACTTGCAAAGAGAGGAACATTATCCGGTCCTTGTCTCAACTCATTTTTGTTATACTTGAGTAGTTACAAAAATCAATACATAAGCATGTACAAAGGAAGGGAACAGATGCACATGGCACTTATAATACAAGATGTTTTACTTGCCTTTGCCTTTTTGCCGTTTTTTTTGTCATGTAACGTTATACGCTTGAACAGAGTTGTATGCAATGCAATGCATAGCATTATTGACATGATGACAAGTTCCACGGAAGTAATATTGAGAGCAGAAGAAAGGAGGAAAGAGGGATGAAACGGTGAGGGAGGAATAAAAGAATCATGGTATGGTATGGTGTGGTGATATTGATGATGATCCACAAAAAAAACAAACAAACAAGTGAGACTGGGCTTTATTTGTGTGAGACAGGTATAGTTTATTTAAAATGTCCCGTTTCAATCTCACTGCGTAAAAATATAAGATGCTCATTGATTTCAAGACTTATCATCATCCCACTCTTTTTGTTAGGTAGTCTCATTCAAATTCGTTCCGTAACTGTCTTAATTCCTCCCTATTAAAAAAATTTTAAACATTTTCTTCTGCTTTGCCTTTATGCCTAATCTATGTTTAAATGGTCAGGTGAATGAGAAATAAAATGCCTACTTACTTTCAAATTAAGCTGTTTGCTCTTGACTTAAGCATGAACCAGAACTGGTGACAATGAAAATAAAATGTGTTGCGTAATAGTAAGTAATAAAAAACAGTACAGGTACAAATATAAGGTATCGTTTTAAACATAAACCAAAAAAATGAAAGGAAGAGAAAACCACGAACCAAAAGTTTGAAACTGTCATTTCATTTTTTTTCTGTCTAAAATGACACAATGTATCCATTCTATGGGACTGAAATGAGATGATGTGTGAAAGCTAATGTCAATGTTTGTGTTTATGAAGGGATGCATTTAACAGGTAAATAGGCATAGGTACTCATTGAATAAAGTTTTTGTTTGAGCTTTGCGATAATACCTACTTGAAAACAAATTTAAATTCGAATCTCATGTGATATTGCATAAAAATTAACAAGTTCAAGTTCTTTGAAAAGATAAACATTCACGTCTCTCTTGTTGATCTGGTCATTCAAAAAACATACTGCATACATACTACCTGTGTGTATAGGTATTTTTAGAGGACGTGATGTTTGCAAAAAGGGAACGGATTTTTAAATACAATCTATTTCAACGTGAACATTTTTTGTCGTAACGATTGCAAGCAGACATTACAATTTGCGTTGGATTCGATGGGGTATTGGCATTTTGATGTTTAATAATTAAATTCCCACGTTGTCTGTTTCTATTTGAAGAAAAAAATTGTGTCCAGAATACCAAAGCCATTGAAAATGTTATAAATATTTTCAAATAATGTGTAATTACAAGCTCTCTTATTGATTACGTGGGACCAAACTAGACAAGCTTGGGCTTAGAATGCAGAGTCAGGGAGAGTTTTTAATTCAACTGTGTTATGGCACATAAAGTATGAAGCTGTAGCTACCTATTCTACACAGATTTTCTTGCCATATGTCGCGGATTCGCCGTTTTAAGACATTTTCCTCGGTAAAAACAAACTTTGTGTGGTATCACCACTACTTACATCATCTCTACTACTCATCACACTGACGGTGGTAAAGGTATGATGGTGGTGGTGGTGGTTTTTTTCTCTCTCTTGTGGTAAGCTTTTAAAAGGAATGGAATACGTAAGTTTCCTTGAAGCTGATGATTTTCCTCCATTCTATCCCGTGAAAATACTCAATCCAATCCTCATCACTCCTAGTCTTACACGACATAAGTGAAGAAGCTCGAAATAGAAAATGGACTTTGCATTTAAGGAGAAATGAATGACTGAGATTGTTTCACAAAGCAAAAGTAAGCATCATTCTCAACTTGTCTTGTCTCTCCCTCATCATGTCTCACATCGGTTTGATGATATTTTATATTCGTCGTTGTGGACTATGTGGACCGACCATCATCATTTTCATGATACCATTTTTTTCACTTTAGTATGCAGAGTGCAATGCATCACTCACAAGAGACTTATGTAATGTTGATATTTACAACATCAAAAAAATAAATACGGTATATCACCGAACGATTCAGGAGAAGGGAAAGAAGAAAAAAAAATTCTGTGTGAAGAAGGAAAATAAGAGCCCCTAAAGAATTCAAGCGTCAGATGGTTTCAATTTGTTACTTCTTCAGAAGCAGCAGCAGCGTCAAAGCCAAAAATGCCACTCTCAGAGTTCTTTTACCAAATACTACTCTCTCGGGTTAGCTCTCAAACTTTGAATATCATAAGACACACTGAGAACAAGACAAGAAGACAGAGGCAACACTCACTCTTTGAATATGTATTTTTGGGTAAAGTAAGAAAAAAAAGTGAGTGAAGAGTTTAAAGAATTTTTTATTATTCCCTCATGTATAAATCATGATGATGAGAAATCAATGTCAACGACTTATTTCCATTTCGCCACCATCAAACCATGATGATGATGTACAACATTTAGAAGACAAATAGTCATACATACAAATACAAATATTATGTACTTTTGCGTTGAGAAAAGTAAGATTGAAATGTATCAGAGCAGCAAATTCGGTTGTCATTTTTTTAGCCATAAAGTTTATAATAATTTATTTGAAATTCACTTATTCATTTCAACCTACCTGTTTTCTTGCATTTTTGGAATTCCTTAAATTCGATTCATGTTAAAGAAGACTTTACGAATCAGTCGCAAAAGTTGAATGAATTGCACAAGAAAATGTCACTTTCGAACTACAAACTTGTATACGGTAGTTTTGTAAAGAACAAATTGATTTTTATTTATGGTTGGTGTAACAATTCGAGTTAAATTTCTTGTAACATATAGATCATTAGTATTGCATGTTCATTGTTGCATTTGCACTTTTCTAGAATTCCTGATGGATTTGTTGTACAATAGCGTTGTAATAATATTGTTTTTTCTCAAATTTTACTTCGTTTTTTAATTTCTTTTCTGAGATTTCCTGAAGCGAAAGAGAAGAGTGAAAGGATTTCGTTTCAGGTTGATGGGAGTTCGAGCTCGCGTTGCACAGGGAAAATACACACGTGAGTTATTTCATGCGCTACGACTTTTCATTCGTTTTTCCCACTGCACCTTTTTCAACTTCTCCAAGTTAAATTCATTCACACAAAGGAACTCAAGCAAATAATGCCAGGCATTCAGGCAAAAATATCACTTATCCAGATCTTCATCTATTGTTATCTTATGACTCGGAAAAGTGTGCAAGTAAGCAGCCAGGCAGACAACGGCAACAAGGGATCAATCAACAAACGCTTCATTGAGCAAACACGAGCACGATCACAAACTCTTTCGATTGAATGAATATGAATAGCTAGAATATAAACATTCTTGATTAATTATTCACAAAAGTTTGGAAATAACGATGCAATGGAAATTGCTCCACTTTTTGATTCCTACAAAAGAACTACTTTTTCTTAGAAAAAGTTCAATAAAATTTATTGCAAAAATATGTTATAATTAGTTTTGGTCACATGCCAAAGTAAAAGTCGGCTTTTTAGAGAAAACAATTGAAAAAAAGATCTACTTACACTTGTTTAAAACTACCTAGTTCAAGTTGTTGCTGAAATTCAAATTACCAAACTATTGTTTAATATATTTATGCGTATTTGAGTAGGTAACTTCGAGATTCATAAAGCTATTTTGAGCGGAACACAAAGGAAAAAATGTGTATGAATTTTTGGTGTGGTTTTTAGTAAAATGTGGACGCGTGAAGAGAGTCGAGTTTCTGACGGTTCACTAACTCAAAGTGTACTGCCTACCTCACTTCAAATACATCATCACAACAATCAAAAACGACTTAAACCATCACATCAGACTTAGCACATGGATCCAACCAAACGCTGAAAAAAGCAACAATGATATTACTGCATGATAAGCTTCTGAAGAGATATATGTGTGTACAGGAGCTGTGTAGGTATGTGTAATACCTGCAATACGGCTCACTCATGTACATATATACATTATGCATAGTGGATAACTTCAACCCTTTTTTTAAGTTTTAAGCTGTTTTTGTTGCATCAAGCAAAATCTTACCTAATCTCTGTATTAAAACGAGTTCTCCTCCGTATGTATTTTCAATTGCAGGAGGCAACAGGTAGCACAATGAGATGATGAGGAGTGACGTGTGTGCTCTCAGTCAATTGTATTGTGCAGGTACTCTCATTATTACACTACTCCATGCACAAGAGTAGGGAATGTGTAGGAGTACGGACGATGATGATGATGATCATAATGATGATAAATACAGTTAAAAAACAAAGTGGGAAAAAGCAGAGATAGAGAAATTGCTCAGCTTTTTGTCTTGTTTTTGTTGTTGGCTTTGAGGCTTTTTGGACCGGAAATAAGGGGAAAATGTAGATACGTAATGCTACGCTGCAATAAATTTGTTATTTTTTTTTGGATATTCTTCTCCACAAAAGTGGTCTCTCGGCTGTTTGGTCCTTCTCATGAAGTATGAAGCATTTACACTTTTTCCGTGCATGTAAAATTTGTAAACTGCACCGGTTCCGATTTGTTTCCTTTGGGGGACAGAAAGTCTCACTTTGCCCCGTCATAGGAGATATGCTCATTATAGATGTGATTTTTCCCATTAGATTAATTGCTCTAAAAAGATATTAAGAGCAGTTTAGTAAGGACACTCCCTAAAAAATAATAAGGAAATTATAAAGTTTAAAAACTGCTGGCCCTTTTCAAGGTTTAACGAGCTCAAGTAGGTGTTCTGTGTTCATGAGCATGGGAATGTTTTTTGAAACCTGCCCCGTCAAAACCATTGATACTGATCAGCAATACAATAATACGCAGACTTTAAGTCGGGAAAGGGTTTTTGCTGAACGTACCTTTTTAAAACAAAGTCAGGTGAATGACTAGCTGGGTTTTTTTTTTGTCAAAACAAGGGTTGATTGCAGACAGCAGAGGGTAGAGAGAAGGGTGGAGACACTTTAGGTTTGCGTGCTCTATCCCAATTTTCTATAAATTCTATTTAATGAATGAATTACTTTCCTCTGACTTGACTCTGACATAAACACGAAGCGCAAAAAATTTCAGGTTTGGTGCATTTTCTAGAAAAAATGAGAGGAAGACTAATGGTAATCTTCAAACCTGTCATTCAGATAGGATTTAGAGTTTTTGAAGGGAACTTCGGCATACCTTTCCATCAAGCAATAAGATTGCATTGCATACCATTTCATTACTTACTTACGTCAAGCCGTATCATAGCCAATGTAAGTTTCATGTTTCGCAATATTACAATTATTATGCTATTATAAAAAAGTTTTCTTCCAGAGTTAGACAGCAAAGATGTTTTAAAATGTTATCCGATATCAAATTGATTTACCTACGCATACTTAAGATTCAAAAGTGTAGCCATTTTTTTTGAGTTTAATGAGTACCAGAGTCCACTGCCAAGTTGATATTTTTTATCACTTGATTTCTCACTTTGGCCAACCGTGCTCTGTTTGCTTAATGCTATGAAGTAATCGTACAATTTTTTTACTATCTCATCTCATCCTTTTATTAATTTTACACATCAACTCTGAGAGCACAAGACACTTTTTTAAAGTTGGCTTTGGATACGGCCCGTCATCTTTTTTTAGAACTTGATTATTTCAGATTCCACTTCTTCTCATAAAAATTTATAAAAAAATACCTGAAGGAACAAGACAAGCTACTTTGAAGCTATCATATTTTGGCTTTCTTTTTTCTGCTGCACTGGCTCAACTCTGGTCTGCTCTGGCACTGTGTCTTGTGCACAATATATTTCTATTTCTAGAGGGGAAAAGGCAGCTGTAAGTGTGTGTATCTGAGAAGCTCGTGCTAATAAGACAGAATCATCATTATTATCAAAAGAGCTTAGCAGCTGTTTCACAAGTTACAAGTTTGAATACAGAAATCAGAGACCACGATCATGTTTCCATTTTTATCGATATGACTCCATCAAAAAAGCGATACATTTTCAGACGCTTTTGACTCTGACTTCTTTACTTACGATCCTTTACTCTTTGTCAGGTTAATAAGAGTTTGTAGTAGTAGTAGTAGCTACAGCTACTCTGTAATGTGTTAATTTGACTTCCACCTGCTTTTCCCTTTAAGCTAATCCTGGTACTTTTTGATATGAAAAAAATCCCTTTTACCTAAATCGAAATCTTAAAATTCGTCGTATTTTTTATGAAAGAAAATTGCTATCTCTGTATTTTCCATCTTCATCTCTCCGCCGATTATTGTAACAACTTTTTTGGTTAGCACGAGCCAATTGAATGCCCAAATCATAATTATACACTTTTTTATGATGGCACCTCAACCTCTCCCCTTTTTTATCCACACTTTTCCGCTGAAGCCAAGCAAGGTACAAATGAATCTTCATTTTTTGTCTTTTTTTCAAGTGCAGGTGCAAAAAAAACGTCTTATTTTATGAAGATTACGATGTGCTCACACACAGATGGTAATCTTCATTTTCAAGCCTCGCTGACTGGGGTCATCTCATCAACTTTTTTTTTGACGATACGATCTCATCATTCACACACACACAAAAAAAAGTTGTTTTTGATGACGAACAAATGATCTCCTGTAAACCGTAATAATGATGTCGGTCAACTCTTTTTTTCATCTCTGGTCCCTTTAAAATTCATTTTTATCGACTTTACGACTTCTCTCGACTTTTTGCGGCTTCCTCTGAGAGAAGAAGAACCAGTTTAGCTCGTGCTCTCGCTCTACTCTTAAGATGATCTTCCTCGGTGGCTTGGCTTCTCCTCCCTTCATTGAAGCAGATATACCTAACACATGGGTAATCACATCATCAAACATGACCACATATGATGAGGGATGAGAATACTGATGTTTTTTGATGGCGATGACAAAGAGCATCTCTTTCTGGAGGAAAACCACAAGGAAAAGTCTCAAGTCTCCTCTTGTTCCTGTTTTGTGGTCACACCGATTCCCCCACTATACTGCATGGGAAATGAGCTTGAAGGAGTGAAATGGCTCCATTCATTCAAGTTTTTTGACTCCTTCCCCCAAAGTATTTCATATATTCAAAGCAAGACAGTCATTTCTCTTTCCTCATTATATGATGGGCAACTACGATCGTCTTCCCTACCGAATATTATTCATTCATTTTTTATTCACGTACAACAAGTAACAATGCAAAGCTTTTCTTAGGACACGTTTAAGTGGAATATAATACATTTTGATGATAAGTACGCAGGCAATTACCTGCATCCGCTCTTGAAAATAAAATGAATGTTACTCCCCTTATTCTTATTCTAGCCTAAGCAAGTCTGCTTTGAAATAAGTACCTTTAAAATTCATGCGCTTTTATATTTATCAAGTCTGAATATTTTTTGTGTCAAATTCAAATTCACATGCTGAACTCGCAATGACATGCAAAAGCATAAACAAATAGAGAAAAAATCTAACCCTTTCCATTCATTCTGATTTCAACCCTCACTTCATACTTATCAAAAGTCTTTGTGGCACTTTCCAACCTAAAAAAATTGACTTGAATTGTGATTTTGAATTTACCTGAGATTTTTCTTTGAAAGCGTGAATGTGCGATGATATTTTAACAGCTTTGCATTTTTCAATTGTGATGCTAATGCTTATTTGTATTTGCGCTAGGAATTCTGATTTTTTTGAAGGGTTGAATTAAAACTTGACTCTGACTTCCTCTTCATTTTTGTCGATTTCCTCTTTTCACAAAAAATGAGCCAAGTCATTCTTAACCAACCACCACCATCACAGTCCTTTACTCTGCGATGATGACGATCTCGCAGTCTCTCGGGGTTCTTTGTGGGTCCGATTGAGATTAATGATCACAAGTTCACATCTCAGTCATTTTGTGAGTGAGCATCTCATTCTTGAAAATGAGAAAGGATGTAGCGCGTTCCATAAATTCTTCCAATCCCGACATTTTATTTCAAGTCATTTTTATTGAAGCATAAAAACTCTCTTCTTTCAGGAATTCTCCGAAACATCCATGCATACATATTCACAAATCGTATTTTTCACATTAGAATGAAATTCCGTAAAGAACATAAGTTCCTGGGGGAATACGTTCACTACTTTCCAAATAAAAGTTTTTAGTAAACCAATTTGATTTTTTTTAGAAAAAAATTTTGCGATATATACAGGAACCATAGCAATAAATCTCGTAAGGGTAAAAAGTGTCTCAGTCTCCTCACGTCACCTTTTTCATGGAATCAGCCATCCCGAAAAAATCCACTATTGGCAGTGCTCTCCTTTTTAGCTCTCATTGCCGCATCAGGAATTCAAGAAACGTTTCTAGAACAGCAATAAATCAAGGAGCTGAACAAAATTTATAGATTTGTATACTTTTAGCGCACTTAAACATTCTTGATTATCATTACTGCAGCAGCACCTCTCGGGGATTTTAAAAGAAATCCCTGCCTTTGCTTCTGTTAAAGGAACGTAATTGAAATCTAAAACTAAATAAGATACTCTCAGCCACATGGAAATTCTCAATTTTGTCATTTTTTCTACCTACCTCCCACCGTTATGATTCGAAATTTAACGGATGCTTAATGATGAAAACACTTTGTCGAATTGTGAGAAATAATGTTTTGTTGAAGATGTTGAGAGGAGGGTTGGTTTTCCTTTTGGTTGGGAGCACCTGCTCAAATTTATTCGCGTCCGGTGCTTTTCCAGCATCTTTTCATTGAGTAAACATGATTAGCACATTTTTATTCACAAATTATCATTTATTTACCGACATCATTGTACCCTTTTTTCTTGACGTCTTCTTGACTGGGATGCAAGTTCATGACCAAAAAAATAAAGGTTTGAATAAAGAAATGTTTTGGCTTTTTTTATAAATATGATTTTGTTTTCATGTTTATGAATGGCACGGGAGGGTGCCCCAAATTATGCAACGCAATGCAATGCAGCGATTCAAGAAAAATAAAAATTCATAATATAATTGCTACTCATCGTTATTGGCATCATTTCCTTTCTTATCTTCGAAAAGAGTAAATGCAGCGTGCTTTCCTTTCAGCTCAACTCATCTAAGATTTTTTCGCATTTTAGGCTCACATTCAACATGTAAGTTCATTTACGCGTAAAAAATGCAGTGGTGGTTGGTGGTGGTATATTTTATGCCAAAAAAGCTCTTCTCAAGAATGAAAAAGGGTTGGTTGGTTTGGTTGTCTTCCTCTTTCAAATATTCTCACGTTTTTCTCTCTCTTCTTTTTTGTGGCGAGGATAGTGTCGTCGCTTGATTGGATTATTGTGCACAAAGTGAATCAGCGAGAAGGCGGACGACGCTGCGTTAGCCTTCCTTGCGCTGGGAAAATACAGGTTTTAAGCGCCGCCTTTTTTGAAAAAAATAAACGATAATGTTCTTACTTAATTCTCTCCATTTTTAATGTGATGTGCTTATCCTTCCTCTGTCGTTTATTTTGCAAGCTCATGAAACATCTTCGTCATTATCATCACCGCACCAGACAAGTACCAGCGGCAGACATTTCCCCATAAAAATCAAGATGACAGACAAGAGAGAGAAAGAAAGGAAAAATGTACAGCTTGATTGCCTGTTTTTCCCTGATTAGATAAATCTACCTCTATTTCATCTTCTTTTTTTTACCTCGTTTCTTTATGAAAATGATGAAGGGGTTTTAAATTGCGGGGGTGGAAATGGAAAAACATTGAATAAAATAACCCGGCAATAAAAATACCAGCTGCTGCTTCTGTTGCCATCAAGGAAAAAAAACTTGTTCTCTTACTTACCTGACTTACCTTTATTGTACATTACATCGGCACAAGATTATGAGATGGGATTCGGCACGTGCCCATTTTGGAAGAAGAAGGAAGAATAGAATAGATCGAGATGGAGCTTTAAAAGGAAGAAAAATTACACAAAGATTTTTCCTCTTTATTGTTATTTATGTTTTTGTATGTACGGATCTGCATCACTCTCTTCTTCCCATTTTCTTACGGAGATTTTTTTAGTGGAATCAAGGTAAATGTGAGTAGAGTAGAGCAGGTGTACAATAACGACGAGATGAAACTGGTCTTTCTTTAAAGTTTACTTTTTGATAATAATATAAAGGGAAACCACTATAAAGAAGCTTAAAGGAGGAATAATGAAAGTCTAAAGAAGCAAAAGATGATGATGAGTGTAAAAATGACTATATTGTATTTTTTTCTAGAGACTCCACCACTCCATCATCATCATCTTTGGCTGCTTTTTTGAAAGCCATTTAGACTACCTCGCATGATCATCAAGAATAAAAAATAGAATGAAAAACTGGTTGTAGAAAAAAAAAGTTGATTTTGATTCACTGTGTGTGTGTGGAAGCAAAGCAGAATATAACTCGCGTTTCAAGTGGCTTTTATTTCTTCAGGAGAAGAGGAAGAAGATGAAAAACACCTGCTCTTTTTTCATCATGACATGAAAATAAAGATGAGACGAGGGAATAAAGCTTGTTGCTGTATGGTGATGATGATGATGATGAACAAAGATGATCACTATTATCAACTCCCTCTTTATTTTTTTTTATTTTTTTTGGTACGCGTCTCCTTTTCTCATTTTTAGACGGAGTTTCTCCATTAAAAAAACGAAGAAAATGGCTTTTGAAGATGTGGATCTCCTTGCCACATAGGCTTCTTCTTCATCTTACTTCTTTTGTGGCGAATGGTGATCATCATTATCCTCGACATAGTACATATGAAGTAAGATAAATGTTTTGGGGGAGAGAGATATTTTATCACTGAAAAAATTGTGTTTTTTTGGCTGGTTTGGCTTGACGTAAAGAAGAAAACCTGAAACTTTAAAGAGATTAGGACAGGTGAGCAGGTGTTTTCTTCTTTGATCGCGTGTCCTTCATTTATCACATCATTTTTTTTTGTTTTCTCCTCCCATCCAACAACCGCTACTGCTCTCATCTTATCAACGCTTCCACCAGTGATGTACCACCCCCGCACAGGGTACAAAAAATTTCTATTAAAGAAAATTGTACAAAAATAATAGATCACGCGAAGGAACAATGAAACTTCAAAATGTAATGAATTGTTTGAGGAAAAAAAACAAGCATCACTCATGAAATAACGACAAAAATCCCAGTACAATGCTCTGGTCAAAAATATATCATTTCAAGTCATTTAAAAGTCATTCATTAATAAAATACAAAGATCCATTCCAAACAATGAAATAAGAAAGGGGTAAAAAGATTTGTGTGCAACAATGAAACAACTTATAATGTAGAGCTATATGATGCGCGAACGCAAACACGGACCGCACACAAAATTGTCAGTGATTTTTTGTGGGGACAAGGACCTCAAACTCCTCGAAAGACTAATGGTCTCTTAGCCTGTCATTCATAAATCATGCGAATTTATAGCTATTTTAGACATTACAACTTTTTACTTTAGCGTGCCATGATTTGCCAAAAAAAGATATATTTGTACCGGGCTATGACTTACCTTGTATTGACTCAACTTGACTCTACATTTGGCTTTGACCTTTTATCCCTAAAAAATTATTAATTGATAATATGACGCGATCTGATATTGCAATAGTTTCAGATTTAGCTCCTTAGGCCTTCTACAAAAGCCATACCACTTACATTCTACATAGCACGTTCACTCCTGCTATCGATTTCAGTTCTTATTGGCAAATTGCTATTGACTAATCTCATCATCTCGATAAGGCATGGCCTTAGGCCCTTATGTGAACTACTATTTTTAGCACTGATAATTGGAATATTGTTTTTGTGTTACCAAAAACTCTTTTTTAGTTTCATCTTATTTTCTTTGTACACTTACATGTATCTCCATCCATTGTGTTGATGTTGATTGTTGATCATGAAAATAAACTCTGAGATCATGCTCAAGTGATTGCATTTTGTTTTCAGACTCTGTCTTGTCTTTTTTTGTGATTAGTAATTTATGACGAGTGATTAGGATCATTGTTATCCGTGACCCTTGAGTGCAAATAGAAATGACCTCGTTTGCTTGGACTTGCGTTCTCTCTATCCCCCACACTCACTCATGATAATTGTGTTTTTTTTTGTTTTAAGGGACCACCTTTAAGTGGCAATTTTACTTATATGAGAAAGATAAGGATTTTTGTTTGGGATAATAAAAGTGTGCTCAACAAACTATGACCACGCAATTTTCTTGCGAGATCCCTAGCGAGTGCCCCTTGTGCAACTTTCTTTCTTACGCGGTGCTAAGGGAGAGCATGTTATGCTGAAAGAGTATAAAAATACCAAAGGAGGACTTTAATCATCCCCTATGACTATGACTCTTTGAGATTGAGACATAAGTAGACCCACACGAAACTTTATAGAAAAACAAGAATTAAATTAAATGACTAATTACTGCCATTTATCATAATTATTGGTGTTTCTACAGAAAAGGAGGTGGCACTGGCAGTTGCAGCAGTCATTGGTCACGATAAGAAAATAATATAATATAAAAATGGCAGAAAATTGGGAAATAATACAGTATGTTGCCTTAAACCTCGTTACAATTTGATAAGAGGTGTGACGCAAACTTTAAAAAAAGCACAGCCATGTGCATGTTTGTATGGGTTAATCCACCAGAAATTAAGATGTAGAATTTTTTTAAAACTACCTAAACCGATTTGAAATGCATTTAAAAATGGGGTGGCCAGTAATTAGTATTCACCGAACGATTTCAAAACTAACAAGGAACGCATGAAAAAGTTAACAATTTTTATTACTCCCGTTTTTTAAGCCCTGAAGTGTGCCGCTGTACTTAGATACTTACGTCAATGTCAGTCAAGTCAACGTTTGAACACCAGGTACATCCGCAAAAAAAATGAAATAAAATGATCTTTTTTAATGCCTATTAATACAGTGAAAAACGGATTTTTCCTTTTTACAACTACCAAAATTTTCTACGATTTGAAAAATATTTAATTTAGTTGAATGAATTCTCGAATTTAATGAAAAGTTACAGAAAAAAAGTTAACAAGGTAAAAACAGGATTTTTTAATTACTCTCATGTTTTTATTTATGATGACTTTGCGTTCGGTTTTTTAAAAATTATTTCTTCTTGAATAAATAATGAATGATGAGCAATAAAAACAGGATTTGGGATTGGTTTGATGAATCAGCGATACATACTTATTGTGGCAATTGCACGAAGAAAAAAAATCGTCTGTCGAAGATAAGCTTTATTTTTAGGCAACCTCCTTCTCCTCTCAAATTATGAATCACGCAGAGAGATCAAAAAGATGCATGTGAGCAGGCAAGGGTTTTAAAGAGGTAAACAAAAGATGAAACGTTGGTTTACTCATTTTCAATTGTGTTGTGAAATAATTAACTTACGTAGATCCTTGCTCAATCACCATTTTAACATTGTTTTCTTGTTGTTTAATGTCCGGTTTAGAGATCATTTTTCTGTTATACGTTATGGTAATTGGTGGTATACTGGTGTGAGCCGTGAACCGATAAGTTAGTTCTTTACAGATCTCATCATCATCAACATCAACAATACCGCATCCATCACATCACATCACATCAAAACGCACACAAACATATCAACATCAAGTTCCTCTGATTCGCATCGATTGTAACAGTAACAGCATGTGAGCATCATTATTATTATTACCACTTCTATCAAAAAATATTTTTCCCTCCAAAATTAAATGGTATGTATCGGTATCAGTACAACAACGAAAACCAATCAAGTTTCATTGTTTATGCCGAATTCACTTCTCCTCTCGGCTTGTTTGCATTGCAACACTTGCAATAGCTAATAATAATATCGCCTATCATATCATATCACTTCATTATTATTATAATACTTTATTTTTTCAAGAAAAAAAATAACAACAAAGATTTTTTATTATTTTTTAAGGTTTTAAGCAACATTCATTTTTATGATTGTTTCTCTTTCGAGTCTACTGATTCCAAGCTATGTTACAGGTTTAATTAATTGGCTTCTCAATAGAACAAAATCTCACTGTCAGATTCTAGAATTGTAGTAGAGATAATTATAGAGGTGAAAAAAGGAACAAGTTAAAAATAACCAAGCACATTTATTTGCAACGCTCTTTCGTTACTTTACTTACAGAAGCAATGCAATATTTATGCGACCTCAAAAAATATGATGCATACTTAATATTGCATTACACATACAGCTATTTTTATCCCTTCCACTGTCTTGTTGTTTTTGCGAATCAGCATTAATCCATTTTTTTCTAGATTTACCTTTAATTACCATTGTTGCTCAACAATACTCCCTTAAAATTAATGTGAAATGGGTATAATAAAACATTTAATTTTCAAATGGATATAGTAAGGGCTTCGTGTTTTGTTGTTTGGTGCTACTTGGTGTGGTGGACACTGAAAATGTAAAGCATAATAATCATGATCATCATTGTTGCCCTTATAATTATCCATTTTTTCTGTTTATAATAATAAAAAACGCACAAAAACAATGTATGCTTGTATTTGGTAGACTATGACCAGCAGTACGTATACCAAGAGTGCCTATTTTTTTTAGATTTGTATAGAAATTTATAGTCATAGTCAAAAACTTATATGAAGGAAGATGGAGTACATTGACATTGAGGTCAAAATGTTTTTGAGGGATTGGTTGAGTGAGCAAAGCAACTTCTTGAGATTGCGAAGAAATGAAATCTCACGCAAAATATATTTTTACTCATTCCCAGTTGTATTTATCTCACTGCATCATCATCACCATCTCCATTTTTAGGAGTATACCTATAGCCGTAAAGGGTTTACTTCTTACTCTCTTCAGCTTAATATTCAGTGACCACTGACCATATCCAAAAAAAATGTAGATTATTAACGTTTTTTATTCGTTCGTAGAGTCATGTAGAGTATTACCATCAGAGATCAACTGAGATGTGGTCAATATTTAGACTCAAAACTGGCCTAAAGCTCAGGGTGGCTCCTGAAAAAAGGATCAATTTATTTGAAGGCACACGCACGTACATGCATAAAATGCCACCTAGTACAGGTTTGTACTATGTATTTACTGCACATAGAAAAAATTGATCGCTTGGTTAGTCGCCTGTGTAGTCCTATATTAAAGTAAATCTTCAATATTATATTTTTTCCTAAAAAAATTCTGCATTTTCGTCAGGATACAAACTAGAAAAAGAATCTTGAAAAAAGGGGATGAGGATCATTTTAATTTTTTTCCTCTTGTACTTCCTTCTCCACCTCTGATGCTTTTCTGTCCGAGAAAATTTTTATGAAGCATGAATTAGTCTTGTCTCGAAAAAAGAATTTAATTTACTTTTCAGGAAAAAACCGACATTCATGCAATGCATGCAACAGTGCATGATATGGCTTCACGTAAACGACGGGCAAGTGTGGTTTTGCGCATTTTCAAATTTCAAAATAAAAAAAAATGTAAGAATGGAATAAACGATCATAATTCATAATCATTATATTGCCATCATAAAAACGAATTTATTGGGGGCGATGGTACGTTTTGCGAAAAGCAATTCAATTCTTTTCGCAATGGCTTGAGGACATGAACTTTGCCAAGATCTTTAAAAAGTTGTAAAGATGAGTTAACTTTTTTCCTCGTAATATCAAGTTTCATTTTTCTAATTTCTACTTTGCAATTATTTGTGCAGGCTTTGGGTCCGATCCGCTACGATAATAATAGAGCAATTTGTCGGGAAGCATACTTTACAGAGAAAATCAAAGGATTTAATGATTAAAAATGATATTTGAAGAAATGAGCGGCTGATGCATTTTCTTGCAACAATTTTGCACACACTTGCTATGAAATGGTGAAATGAGGAGAGGAAAACGGCAAAAAATGGGAAAAAAGTAATTAAATGTAATTTATTCTTTGACGTCTTAGGCGTTGATGAGTGCGAGATGTTTACGAACCTGTTCAGATAAATAACTAACCAATTTAAAGTAAAATAAGATGTGGTAATGGTGGAGACTATTTGGAGATGAGCTTTGCGCTGTACCGAATGTTAAAATTCCTCAAAAATGAATTTCATGGTGTGACGTGACATTATTATTTTACTTTTGGTTTTCCTGCAGTGACTTTGGCTATGTGAAAGATTAGGATTTGACTACGCATTTCATTTGAATATGGTGAATTGCATTTTTGTGAATGAAAAAAATGTAAATTTAGGCATAAAACATGGATATATGTAAATCTAGTCATGTAATTCGCAAAAAATGGAAACGACAGGTGAAAAGTAAAAATGCTGTTTTTATTCTGGTTTTGTGAATGGACCGTGAAAATGATAATGTTGGCTAAAAAGCGGAAATTGTGAAGATTTTTTTCTTGTGAAAAGTAATTCTGCTTTAAAAGGAACCTTAAAAGTGGACGACCTCAAGAAAAGTCAAGTTAAATAAAGGAAGCACGAAAAGACAATGTATGCTGTAATGAATGATGATGTATTATTAAATTGTAATGAACAGCGCGTGTGCGGACTTTCTGGAGGAAATGAATGATGGTAGTGGTGTAGGCGTAGGAGGGTCGGTCCGAGTCTCCTTACTTTTATTTTGAGAAAACGCAGGTGAGAAAAAAAAGAAATGGACACGCGACTCTGTTTTAAAAAGTTTTCTTGAGAAAGAAGGTGCGTATGACTCCATAGGGTCCACGCCAGCTGAAGACAAGACAGGATCCATGGTTCTCCGACTCCGCTAATTTTTTTTAAGGCCGAAGAGTAGAGTGAAGCCTGTATCGTTCCACTTGAGTGTTTCCAGAAAGGAAGCTGCTTGCAGTGAGAGCGTATACAGTATACATTATCCAGAGCAGAAAAAGTTTTCATTGCCTCCTTCAAGATTGACTAACTTAGTGAGGGTAAGCAGAAGTAATCATTAAAAAACTACTGTAAACTCAAACTCTGAATGCAATATGCACCTGTTCCTAAAGCGGAGTCAAACCAAGCCAACCCACCCACGCTTCAATGACTTTCACCTGAGAGGACGCTGAAAGAAAAAAAAACAACAAAAAGCAGGTTTTCTGTCCTTTTAAAATTGTGAAAACTACTTTGAAAGGTACTTCCGCCGACGATAAGAAGAAAAAGACGCTTGCGTTTTAAAAACACCTGACCTTTTTTAAAGACCTTTGATATTTTGCATGATATGGACAAAAGTAATGAATGAAAGTGGAGTATGGACGTAATGTAGGGTGGGAATATTGTAATTACGATTTCCGTCCTGCTCAAGTCCTTCTTTATCATTTTCATTCATGCAAAATCACCTTGCCCATTTTCATTCAAGTTTCAACTCCAGACAGGACAGGACGGAGATTTTTTTTCCCATGCTTTATTTTTCATTCATTTCATTTGTCTTGCAGACCAACTTTTTTTCTTGTGAATGACGAAAAATTATAATATTGTGCAGGTGTCCCTCAATTAACTCTTCGTTTTTATGAATGAAAAAAAATAAATATGGAAACAGGAAGGAAAACATTTTTCAGGGGAAATGCTGATTAAAAGCGGAGGTTAGGGTGAGGGAAATGATGATGATGATGCCGCATCAGAAGAAAGCTTCTGTTTCTTATCCCGTTCTTAAGTAAAAATGACGCAAATGAATTTAACTTTCTTGGTTTTGTTAGTGTCGACATTTTTTTTTGCCAGGATTTCCTTTCGGACACGCTTCAAAAATTTTTTTCCAGGTGCTCTTAAACAAGAAAGAATTGTTTCTATAGTTTTTTAAAAGAAGAACTCACCTGGAAACTTTGTTTTTTGGCAGTGGTTTAATAAATTGCGTCATACACCGTTACAAAACAACCATCTTCCTCTACAAAAGTTTTTGTTATACAATTCTTACCTTTTAATCTGATTCACACATTCCACCACAAAAAAGTCTTTTTTAGATTCACCTGGCCAAAGTTTAATTTAGAACGTGTGTTTCCCCATTACATAAAAACTGAACATGACATAACCATAACCTTTCATCTTTTTTATTAAAATACTTAACGACTTCACATTCCATCCACAGCAGTATTTAAGCTTTTAGTTTCAGCTACATGATTCATCAAGATCTCGTGCTCTTCAGACGAAAATAAAGCAGAGCACACATAAACGTGGCAAACACATGTAAATTGTAATACTTATTAGCTCGAAATACTTCATTCTTTTTGTTCAAATGTTGTATAATCAGTTTGAAGAAAAAAAATGATAAAAATCTACCATATTTTAAGTGCAATTGTGCAATGCAACGTGTAGAAGAAACACATTTTAATATGGATAAGTATACAAAACGCAAAAAGTATGCATACATTTTTAATAATTTGGAAAAAAATCAAATTTTTATTCCCATTTTATATTGTAGAGATCATATAGCAAAGCAGATCTCACAAGTCAGCACCAAAAATAATGTTCCACCATATTTCATGATTATAAGAGGACTCACTCATCTTTCTGTGTTCACTGGTGTTAATTTGATTGATGAAGTCAACGAATGTATAGCTTTTCTTTGGATTACTATTACAACATTCATGGGACGTAAGGCCGGAGAGAGGTGTTCAGTGTTCAGGAGCTGAAGGATTGCATAATTTTTTAGTATTTAGAAAAAGAACCAGTGAGGGTGCATGCGAAAGTCTCTCTTTGTTGTACCTATCCATGGCTTTGAGATACAAGAAGGGCGACTTTAATCTGAATCTCCTGTAAAGGATTTTGTCAATGTAAAACAGTTGGAGATTTATATGCAAATTCGAAATGCATGTTGAATTGAGGCTCACGCATTGCTTGATGCGATGGCATGATAAAAAAATCTGTGCAGTTTAAAATGACAAAATTTTATGAGACCCTCGCTCCAATTTCTATAATGGGGCGAGTTTTTTAAAAAAGAATTAAAGATATTTTTTAAAGGGATCAAGAGGTCATACATATTTAATCATTTGACTCACGTCACTTAAAAGTTATTTAGGGAAAATATTGTTGTTGGGTTGAATTGGGTGGGTGAGAGTAAAAGATTCGTGTAGTATTCTATGCTTGCGGTTTCACAAACTGACGTGGGGCAAGTTAAATACTTAGAGAATGTGGACAATGTTTAGATTCAGTCTCTCTTGTCAACACATTTCGAAATGCATGTTGAATTGAGGCTCACGCATTGCTTGATGCGATGGCATGATAAAAAAATCTGTGCAGTTTAAAATGACGAAATTTTATGAGACCCTCGCTCCAATTTCTATAATGGGGCGAGTATTTTTTTAAAGAATTAAAGATGTTTTTTAAAGGGATCAAGAGGTCATACATATTTAATCATTTGACTCACGTCACTTAAAAGTTATTTAGGGAAAATGTTGTTGGGTTGAATTGGGTGGGTGAGAGTAAAAGATTCGTGTAGTATTCCATGCTTGCGGTTTCACAAACTGACGTGGGGCAAGTTAAATACTTAGAGAATGTGGACAATGTTTAGATTCAGTCTCTCTTGTCAACACATGAACTTTGTAAACAAAGTCAAGCATGCTGCGCATATCGATGCGATACAACAGTTCTCTTTACATTTGTATGACAGCGTTTGTAATAATGATGGGAAAGAAGGGCTATTGAAAATTTCAAGAGAAAATTTTAAAGCTTGAAGGACTTAACGAATCTTTTCTTTCCCCTTTCGAAGAAATTACCCATCTTTTTCCACAAAATGAGCCGGAATTCCGTCTTCGCCAAATTTTTCTCTTGTGATAAAAGCATATATTATAGAAAGACGAAGACAATACAACAGGACAAAGGGAAGGAAAACAATGTACTTCAGTTGATCCTAAGTCCTGTAACTCGGATAATCTAATTACGTATTCCTTGATCAGGTAATATTAAGCTATATTCAATGTACAGTATTAAATGATCAATTACTTTAGCTGATTTCGCTTATCTATAATCAGAGACAATCTCACTTTACCCCACAATTATGATTTTTAGCTGGGCAGTGTTTCTTTCCATTTCCTAATTCGTCAGAGTCGAAGAGTTTTTCTGTTGTTGTTTAACATAAATCTGGTAAAGCATCTGCTGTTTTTCTTGTTATCACCTAATTTAATTAACCCAAAGGTATATGTATTAAAACTTTCTGGAAAATTCTTACCGAATTATTACATTAACTTTTTACAGCGTTACCTCAAGGATATTTATACCTATAAATACATGGAACAACTCTGCATGTGCTATTTGCTTGACGGTAATTTGGGAAGTAGTTTATAATCCAAAAATAAGTAAATAATAAAAGATTACATGTTTGTGTAGCCAGTAGCCGTTGTTTTCCCCGGCTGGTAAAACCACAATTAGGAACAAGCATTGAGTTTTTATATATGACCTTTACCAATTTTTATCAGCGTCATCATTGGAGAATCCACAAATCTTTTTATGATGCAACAAAAACAGCTCATTCAAAAATAATTTGGTATTCATCTCTTTGTCTTTAAAACTCCTGCACCTGCTGAACTGGCTGACCCTGAGTTCCAAACCAACTTTGTCTCTACGTGAAAACGCCATCAAGATCATAATTATTTTTAATTTCGTACCGGTCAAGTGGCTATTTTAATTACGCAGAAAAATAGACTGTACAATTCTAACTGCATGTCCATTCAAATATTTAAGGCAATTTCTAAAATTCATTCTTCAAACTCCCCAATTATCCGGCACGTTATTTATCCCATATTCCACCCACTCAGTGTTTCGGTTTGAGCATCACGTAAAGTAGAATAATATGTAACACAATATCTTTAAATACCTCTACCGGTTGTAGCATACAACATATCAATTAATCAGCCTTCCCCGAGTTGGATAAAAAAAATCCTTTAATAACTAATCTCGCTAATCACGCATATTATTATCCCCAAAATTTTCGTAAGCATTTTTCCTGTAATCATCGTGAACAATAATAAAATTTTCGTATAGCGTTAGTCTCCACTATTATAGCTTCTTTATGTTGTGGCTGTGGCAAAACCCGATTTTTTTTTCTTTGGGGGAATACGATATTTACATGTGCAGAGTGCACGTAGTACTACTACGTACGTACCTGAAGAACTTCATTAAAAGATGATGCAAAAGAGATCACTTCACCTTGCGCCGTGATCAAAAATAGAGTTGAGTATGAAATGAAGTATTATTGCAATGCAAAAAAGGTAATATTTTTTTTTCAAAAAAACGATAACATAGCTTAACTCATTTTTAAAGCGCCACAAATTCCCATTTTTAATCTTTTTTTCTTTCTATTCTTATCCTGAATTTTTGCTGATGATGATGGTAATAAGGATGACGGTGGATGGATGGACGTGGATGATGATAATATACTTTGTGTAGGCATCTCTCTCTCTCTCTCTCTCTTAAGTATTATCATCATCACAGGGTTCATATATACATAAAAAACATAAGCAAGTCTCTTTCTTTTTTTGTGCCATGCTTGGTTAGCCATGTTGAAATATTCTGTGCTGTAATTACATTATTATTTTTCCCCTTTTTTCTTCGTGAGTATTTTTTTCAAGAAAAAACTTTACACAATTTTTTTTTTGGCTTGTGCCCATACGGACTCAAATGTTGGAGTCTAAAAGCTGGTTAAAGAGGAGAGATGCTCAGAAAAAGGATATTAAAGACTAGAGTAATCTTAAGAAAATAAAGATAAAAAAATAATGCGATTTTGCTTACTTTACAACTTACTAAACTTACGTGTGTCAAGCACACCTTCAAGACATCATCATAATCTTAATAGGAGTTTCAAAGTTGGAATACATATAGTAAGTGGTTTTTTTGAGTCTTTTGACTTCTGCATCATATAACTTTTGTCAAGGGAGGAAGAGACTCACACGCAAAGAATCAGTTTTTATTTTTTGTGGAGATGACGAAGCTTATTTACTTGACACTTTGGCAGCGTGGCACATTTCAAAATAAAATAAGAGTGCCTACACGTTCATGAAAGACTGAGGATGCTGTAGAAGTAGTAGAGCTTTTTTAGATGATTTCACAAAGAAATGATGTGAAAGATACGGAGACGGGTGGAGCTTCCGTTTTAACAAGAACTAGGGCTAAATGACTTTTCTCTGAAGAGATTGACAATTGGTAAGCTAGTCTTGAGTTTGACAACACCTCAGCGCTCAGCCCATTCACCCAAAACAATAATGAAAAAAAATGGTATGAGATCATGTAGAACAAGAAAAACAAGATTTCATTTTGACAAGATGACGAGACACATACCNGAAGTAGTAGAGCTTTTTTAGATGATTTCACAAAGAAATGATGTGAAAGATACGGAGACGGGTGGAGCTTCCGTTTTAACAAGAACTAGGGCTAAATGACTTTTCTCTCTAGAGATTGACAATTGGTAAGCTAGTCTTGAGTTTGACAACACCTCAACGCTCAGCCCATTCACCCAAAACAATAATGAAAAAAATGGTAAGAGATCATGTAGAACAAGAAAAACAAGATTTCATTTTGACAAGATGACGAGACACATACCCAGATTCAATTCAGAAGCTTTTGAATCGAGGCCTTTTACCACAGGAGAAAGGAAGACCCCACCTCGTGACATGCAAATATGACATTGGAGTATGTATTTATTGAAATGTTATTGTGGAATCGAATATGAAATAAGTACACCTCTTCAACTGATTTTCAAGTGAACTTTCACAAAATTTTATAAAAGGCTATTATTAATGCACATTTATATTTTCATAATATAAATTTTTTTCTCGACGAAAAACAAAAACAAAGATGTAGACATATACATTATATATATATACGCATCTAAATAAATTTTCAGATAAGTGTCTTACTAAATCTTTTAGTAATGCTCAAGTCAGCCCAAAAATATATTATTTTTTGGGCATATGTAGTGTACTAACTACAATGCATAATTATTACATATTTTCTAAACTGCAGTCAAATTTTTTAACATCCAACCCACTAGTCATGGTCGGGGATTTGGACAGGTCAATATCTACTCGTTTATACATAATGTGCATAATCAGAGAATTGTAAATAGATAGGTAATAATAAAATATTACACTTAAGTATATAATGTGACAAGAGACTACATGATGAGACTAAGGATGATGTAAAACGTCGAAAAATCAATAGGATAATTTACTTGTAGCAATGTAAGTAAGTATACATATTGGCAAATAAATGAGTAGCTTTAACTTTTTCCTAGAATTATGCTTTGTTTTTTTTGTCACTTCAAAATACACCTTTTCGGTCAGATTGATCCCATAAAATGAAAACATTGGCAAATGAGTTTAGAATTTAACAAAGGCTTAAATTAAATATTTTCCCATACTTACTTTTCTTATTTTATAATATCGCAAAGAAAAGAATCATAATATCCATTTTCCTTTCAGGTCCAAAATTACGACAAAAAGAGCTTTACAAAAACGGACTATTAGGCCTTGAAATGACACGACCCATGGAATACTTCTACTGAATGACATTAAATTCATTTGGAATTGTACATCTCTGGAAAGTAGACGAACCAGCACTACCACTACCAGCTTAGCAGCAGACGACACGTTTTAAAATTGAGATTTTTTTTTCAGCAAAAGCTTTATACCCGAACTTGAATATTAAGAGCAACCCATTGAATCGTTGATCAAACAATTGAACATCACAGTAGTACACATACCTACATATTATTACAAGAAATTACTCAAACTTACATCAATAGAAACATGAAAATTACATATCATTTTGAAATTCCAGTTTTAAATACCCAAACAGTTAGATTTCAAAATTGCGTCTAGTAGTAATAATAATTTATCTTTTTAGTTATTTGCTAGTGTTTTAATGAAATTTTAATCATTCTTCAATGTCATAAAATTCTGCATATACAAATACTTCACTTTTATAAAAATACACCAACGAATATCATTCAATACTACAGTAAACTTGCATTATTGGGAGTTCAAACTCAGAACTTGAAAGATGGGGGTACTTTAGAACTAGAAAACGACAAACACGGTTACAAAAGATCTACGAGTAAACGTTTAAATATTTTTTTTGTTGATGTATGATTATTAACGCTGTAACTGTAACAGTCATTCTTTTCTTATTTGCACATGTAATAAATTGTACACCAGTCGTAATAAAATAGCATCCTCATTCTTAATTTAATTGATATTCAGTAGACTTATATATTGCTACATCATCTTTCATGTCTTAATCATCAAAAACTTTGCTTTGCTTCTTCAGATGTCCAGACTTTGTCGTTTTTATTTTGTAAGCTTACATCTAACAATAGTAATAATAACAATAATAATGTGTGTTGATTTACACTGAGGACTGAAGCGAGGGCTTTCTAACTAAATCTGCAAATACATGAGATGACAGTAAATAATCCCTTATTCTTTGCTACAGTGAAAATGTCTCAGAGACTACAATAATGGTTTACAGTGTTTATTACATCCAAAGACATTTTCGAACTTATTTCGAAGGAATTTAGCACTATGTAAGGACCGTAAAATGTAGTTAATCTTAATATGATTCAATTAGAAATATATAATTGTGGAGGTTTTAAAGAATGGAACATCTGCTAAACCAACTGGGTCTACTGCTGTCCTTCTTGTTTTGGTTGCCGACACTAATCCCTGCGTTTTGATTTTGGAGCATGCGATTATCCTTGCCTTCTAATTTTTTGTCTATGTGCGCTTTGATGTCACGACTGAGGATATAAAACGCCTCCTCTACATTATGAGAGTTCTTTGCCGAAGTTTCCATGAACCTGATGCCATACTCGAGGGCTAACTGCTCTCCACGCTCTTTACTCACCACGCGTTTATCGTTCATGTCGCACTTATTCCCCAAGATCATTTTCTGGACGTCAGGTGCTACAATGGAGTAAAACAAACAATATGACTTGATATAAATGAAAAATAAATGAAGATATTAAAAATTCACTTTTTAAAAAAAACGCCAACATAAACTCTTCAACGGCCGTCGTGGCAAACTACTAGTAACACCCACACACTCATACAAAACTACAATTTAGGAACCTACCGGCATGCTCTTCTATATTTCGAATCCAGTTTTTGATGTTCTCGAAACTCTTCTCATTTGTTATGTCATAAACTAACATTATGCCCATCGCACCACGATAATACGCGGTTGTAATCGTGCGGAAACGCTCCTGACCTGCGGTGTCCCTGCATTCCAAATAATACAAATATTTAATGCAATAAATACTTGAAAAACAAGTATAATTCCCTTGAATATATTCCCCCTTACCAAATCTGTAATTTAATCTTCTTTCCATCTAATTCTATCGTCCTGATTTTAAAGTCAATTCCTGGAAAGACAAAAACAAGATTTACTTTGAGACTTTAGTAATTTTAAATGTATTTTAACACAGATAAGCGAAACAAACTTACCGATTGTGGAAATAAACGTCGAATTGAAAGCGTCTTCACTAAACCTGAACAGTACACATGTTTTGCCAACGCCGCTGTCTCCAATTAGGAGTAATTTGAATAGGTAATCGTATGACTTTGCCATGATGATCTATTCCTGGGGTTGACGGATGAAGATGGAAGGAAGTGAAGTACGTACGACTAAGAACCAGGATTTAATTAATACTGCGACCAGCGAGTGATAGAAATTTAGTCGTGGATGGTAGAATAAACGATTACTCAAAACCAAAGACCAAAGCCACCTGAAAATTACACGTACATTACACAACAACACTAAAAAAACAATACAATCTAACTGAACGTTAAAACTTTCACTCACTAAAAGCTTAATGAAATGAATGTTAGTTGACAACAAAAGTGACTCAATCCATTTCCCTTCTTCGTAAGTTAATTTATCATCGCTCTTGCTTTGCGTCAGTTTCACTGGAAGTAGTAGTCACAAATAAGATGTCGATAATGGCTCGGTTCAACTGCTGCTCTAGATAAAGACAATAAAACACCTTAAACACCAGTCAATTAGCATTTTAAAATATTGAGAGCAAGGGTTATTCCTAAACAATTAATGCAAAATATTTGACCTACAACACTCAGATTGTAAAAAAATCACATTTCCAAGTTTATTTCAAGTGATGATCAATGATCTACCGTAATGTTAATGTTAGCTATATGCTATATTAATATTCTTTTGACGACTATGACCACTCAATAGAGAGGATTTACAAGCAGATAAAGTTATTGATTCACTTCACATCAGCCACTACCGTGCAAGCAAAATATCAAAAGCAGAACACTTAATTTTCTCCAAATTGAATAACACCTCTTCCTCAATATTAAATTGCTTATGCGCGAAATTCTGTCGAGTGTAGTAAAGCCTTTATCCTGTCCAAATGATCATAATCATACCTTCAAGTTAAAGCTGTGCTACAACTGTGGTGACTGCTGTTTTTGACAATAAAATACCTCTTCGGTTTTACTTTATAATGACCTGATCTATAGCGTCACAAATACAAAATTAAGTGGAGAAGCAATAAGTTTTTGGATGGATTTCATAATCTACATCTCTGCTAGTGCTAGCTAGCCTATCCTTTAATAATTTTGTCATCCATCTATCTGTCTGGTTCCTCTGTTTTTAATCCACGGCTTGTGATTGTGACTGAATTTACTCTATTGACAGCGCAGTAGTTAGTCTCTACCAAATGCCTGAATTCTCTGGTTTCGCTTGGTTAATCAATCAGTTTACTCCTTTACTCATCTCCACAAAACACATGCATCACAATCACATCCCGTTCTTTCTTTTCTAAATTATTAAATAAAAAGAAATGAAAAGTACAAAAAAGTCTTTACCCTTTTCTCTCGTTGACTCGTACTCCTGTTCCGTATGTTTTATTTCCTTTTAATTGTGTCACTAAATACTAAAATTATCCCTTATTTTTAAGACGACGACGTGCAAAGTGCAACGATTAAATACGCAATACTTCCTTTTTCCACAGTAATAATAGCCAATAGCACACACTTCAGTTTGTAATCTCAAATTTGCGATAGTTGTAAATAAGTCATAAAATATTCTCAAAACCACACCAAAAAAATGCAACTGCAGCAGTAGTTTAGTTTGGTTTGGTATGGATAGTAGTAGTTGTTGTATTGCAATCAAAACCTACTTCATCATCCATTTACATTTTTCTTTATTTATCGGACTTACACAATTGGTTGGGATGAATGCTCATATGTGTACGGAAATCACATAAGACGAACAAAAAATTATTCAAGTCCAAGTCTGCCTCTTTCTGATGGTTCCTGTGTCTGTCTGATGATTTCAAGTCGACTCCAAGTTACGATGATGATATGATGACTCCTCTCTCATTACATCACTCAATATCTATGCACAATAATAATGGGATAGTCTTTCTTTGAAGGAAAACGCATATAAAAAAGCATATTTGGTGAGACTCACTCAGATCAGAGACGGGATCGGATTCTTTCTGCTCAAGAAAAACATAAACTTTTTTTCATGAAACTCAATAACTATTTTGTTGCTGAATGTACTGTTCATTTCATTCCCCTTTCCCCTTTGCTGTCCTGTGTTCCTCTTGTATTGGGGAAAAATAGTACAATTTCCTCCTGTTGGACCTTTTGCTTTTAGCTGTCATCGCAGCGAGTTATGAATTCTCGCGCGAACTTGAATATTTGGGGAGACGAGAGACGGGTTTATATCAATGATACATACATGAACGAACAAAGTCTCCAAGATATCTGGAGATATCTCGTCGACAATCAGAAAGCGTTCTTATGATTATTTTTGAGGATTGTAAATATTTAAGCACATAATCAAGATATTATGTGGGTTTAAGGTTATGTTTTTGTAGTTACAAAACGCCACTTGGAAACAAAAATTATTATAATTTTATGTGATTTTCCCCGAGCTGTAATTCTAGCTACACTTATCGCAGACGCCCGATATTAGCAAGTATGCTGAATACAAAACACAGACAAAGTGACAAAGGATATTAATAACGTGATTACGGGTTTTGTGGTAAAGTCTGGGTCCCATTAGACGCATTATTTTATATGCCAATAAACATATAAACCAAACAAACTATCAATTTCTGAATCTGTTTCTTTACTTTTCAATTATACCCAAACTAAATGAAAGCTTTATGCCTGCTCTACATATGACTCGCTTCCTGGACCACCCGACTCCTGCTGCTGGTTACGTGACTCTTTGTCTTCCGCGAGGAACGCTTCCCT
>JAHZMX010000752.1:0-27978 GCA_027743895.1 Seira musarum | reverse complement strand
GAGCTGGGATCGGTGCTGTTCGGTGCCATATTTTTCATGGCAGGACAGGTACGCACTAAAATTCAAACCTAAGTCAGTACACCGCTAAAAATACAATTCCTGGGTCCAGATTTTTGTACGACTCAAAAGTTTACGCCCTGTACTTTAAGGACTATCGATTTAGAGCAGCGGTTTTGATTTCATGGCAAATTTTTGTTCGATTTTTGTGGACTTTATTTGAGATACGTGTCTATTATTTTTTAATTTTAAACGGTAGAACTTTAATATAGGTTCACGGTACACTTATCACATTTATAGCTGGCTTGAACTGTATAGAATGCCTCTAACCCTGTTGGTCACGCCGTGATGCCAGCTCTATGAAGAAAGTGAAAGCTGAAGCTGCAACTGGTTCGTATCTTTCGGTGTTGTGTAGAAAAGGTTTCTCTCGTTTGCTCAGTGTGCTTCTGATCTGTCGTCGTGGGGTTTTAAAAGCACATTACATACAAACATCGACGAGTACGTTCAATTCATGATTCATATAAGTTCTCCTTCGACTTTTACGCCTTCACGTTCTCCTTTTACAACTAGTTGCATCAATATCGTGAATGTGGTTGACTGGTGGTAGTCTAATTGACATTTTGTTTGATAGAGTGCTTTAGCGAAATGTTCTCATTTTTTATATTTTCCAATAATGATTATAGCCCCTTTTTCAAATGTCATTGATCTCCTTCAATTTACATCCATCTTTTAACTTATTCTTCAGTATCTTGTAACTCCTTTTCTAATAGTAAAATTAACATCCAAACCGTGTAGTCCTAGTTCATTTGGTATCAAAATGCGATCAATTATATGAAAGTTTTAACGCACCAATTCTCTAGCTGAGCTTCATATATGTATGTATAAACACTAAATGAAGCCGAAGAAGTAAGTAGAATGTATGTTCCTCCAAGTCCCAATCCCAAAGCATCCATATCATACCCATTACAATTTCAATAAAAGTAACGACAATGCCAAGTTTAGGAAGCGGAAGTCAGTTTTATACTTTATTACCGAAAATCCTGAATGCCCTGAGGAGCACTCCATTAAACACAAGACTATGTTTGTCCATGGGTGTCTAACAGCATTGTTCTGTCCGTTGATCCTTGTTTTCCTTAACGATTTTCCGTGTTTGCATTGTGGTGGTGTTGTGTGTGTCTATACATATCGTTCTATTCAAAATGAGGATGACAGCAAGACTACAAGATGATTTCAGAGGGAAAATCTAATTCCCTTCCATCTATGTGATCTTACTTTTGAGTGTAATTCTTTTTCGCTTCATCTACTGCTTCATCTCATCTACCCATTTTTTAAGTATTGCTTACGCAAGTAAGTAAGTAAGGACACAGTAGTTAATGTCATTAAAATCTTATTAAACCAAGAAGCATCGTATTTCTTTTGAAAAAGCCAAATACTTTGACGTTGTACCCATATACTTTAATTCGGAATTATAAAAAATTCAAGCAAACTTTCGTCAAAGTCTCCTAAAGCTTACGAACTTTTTACTACTGATTCGATTGGTAGCATCTTTTCTGGTGTGTAATGTATTAACAGACCACTAAAACAGAATATACTACGGCGCTTAAATTATTGCTTTCACTATGATTTATAATGCTAAGAGGGTTTTTACGTAAGTTTAGGACAAGATTTCCGCAGTCTAGCGCAAGAGTTTCATTCAGACTCAGATTACGTCCTTTTCTTAGTGTCTACCTTTTCCCCAAACACATATTTCGGCCGGATTTTATTCTTAAAGGAATCCCTCAAAGTAATGAATGGTGGTAGAAAAAAAGACACTAGTAGTGCTGCTTGCTGCTCCGTCTGAAGCATTCATCATTCACCCAGAAAGAGCATTACAAGTTGTACCCTTATTACCAAGTGATTTCTAATGCACACACTCTCGTCTCTCTAGTTTCTGGAATTGAAGTGTAATTCATTTACATAAAGCATTCTTACGTTTCTTCTTACCCTCACCACTTTATTTTTATCCCTGAGAGATGAAAATGGATTATGTTCTTTTATATGCCAAATACATATTTTTTTCAAAGGATTCTCTTCCCTTTATTGCTTCTGGTCGTAGAGATGGGATGATGATATACTTGGAGATGAAAGAGAAAATGTGCTTTCTTAAGGTGCCGAAGAAGAGAAAATTCGGGAAGATGAGAAGAGCACAAAGAAAGAAGTGCATAAAGGTAGTATGTAGTAAAAGTAGTAGTCAGTAGTCGTGGTATTAGAATTAAGTCAAGAAATGGGTTTGATTTTGATCCTCTGAAAAGCCCTTTTCTTGCATGCTACTTCATCGTTATCAGCAAGACATCATCATCATTATTTTCGTCATTTCAGGCAAGGAGAAAAAAAACCAGTCTGGGGGCAAAGAGGAAAAGGAAGATCTGAGATTTTGCTGCAGAAATCTCGAGAAGCATTATGTACAATATATATGCGTTTAGGGAACGAAAAGTACTTTTATAACCTTGAAATAAAACTATTTCCACATATACACACACAACTCGAGCACGGTTATAGTGGTCTTGGTAAATTGCTTCCAGGCAAAAATGGCCGTTGTACTTTTGATATCACGTACATAAGCGCTAACTCACTTTGGGAGTGCATAACATGGCCTCTTTTTTTACTATTCTTAACACTAACTATTCTATCCTCATGATAGTGCGGCAAAAATGTTCAGTTCATAGTCGGCTTGATGTCAAACAGCTTGAGAGAGAGAGAGAGAAAGAAAGAGAAAAAAAAGATGTGTTGATAGCAACGTTCTTTTTAGTACGAAACTACTTTTCAGCAACTATCCAAATCAGCGGTGCCATCATCTCGTTTGATCTCAGCAAAAATTTCATTTTTAGTGTGTATGCCTCTACAAATAACGTAATAGAATGTCATGAATTGTCTTTAACCTTTGCACACTTTTCACCACCACCACCACCACCACACTCACGTCTGCCAGAGTTATGTACATATGATTATGAATGCTTGTACCACACTGCCTTCGTGTTTAGTTTATAATATTCGACTTCTGTTAGTTGGGCGGCTTCTTCCTCATACTTTTGTCTACACGTTGCTGCATGGCATAATATTAAAGTGTGGATATGATGACGTTTCGACAGATCCATAATGTCTGCATTTTCTCCAATTTGTATGCTCTTATCGCCAAATCTGGTGATTGAGATTGTTCACAGACATAATGGATATGGTCGTCTCTGGCAATCGATTTTTGACAGTATGAAAAGATGAGCATGATTTTCAACGACTTTCTTTTTTAACTTATGGCGGAATACGGAGGTAGGGGAAAGTAAAATGCTCATTATTTGATGTACGTACCCAGTTTTGTGGAGAAAATAGAATGTTTTGAAGTCTTTGGAATGTTTTTGTGTGAAGGAAGATTAATGAATTGCATGGAATTGTTTTTATCCAGGATTCAAAAACCGAGGCAATTGGTCGGTAGTGTGGATATGATGACGTTTCGACAGATCCATAATGTCTGCATTTTCTCCAATTTGTATGCTCTTATCGCCAAATCTGGTGATTGAGATTGTTCACAGACATAATAGATATGGTCGTCTCTGGCAATCGATTTTTGACAGTATGAAAAGATGAGCATGATTTTCAACGACTTTCTTTTTTTCAACTCATGGCGGAATATGGAGGTAGGGGAAAGTAAAATGCTCATTATTTGATGTACGTACCCAGTTTTGTGGAGAAAAAAAGAATGTTTTGAAGTCGTTGGAATGTTTCTGTGTGAAGGAAGATTAATGAATTTCATGGAATTGTTTTTATCCAGGATTCAAAAACCGAGGCAATTGGTCGGTCGACCAAGCATGTATAAAGCATTCACTCACATCAAATTCTACGGACAATCATTGAGGACAGAGAAAAAGGGTAATGTTTGCTCCCAGCTTTTGGTCAGTCCCTCTCTTTCTCTTTACGATGTGGTACTTTCACTCACCCAGAGCAAGACAGAAATGGAATGCGGTGAGAGGTACATGAGTATGTGAAGAAAATGCCAGAGAATGGGGCTACCTGAAAGTGAGTTGTTAGTACCTCAGTCATGTGCTAACGTGTGCCTATGCGTTTGTTCTTCAATTTGAGTTAATGGAGTAGGGTTCGAAATAATGGAAAATGTATGTATTTGTGCATACTTACGCGACAAAAACTTACGTGCCCTGAATTCATATCGTATGATTCCTTATACCTTTAGCTTCAAGCATCAGTCAAATGTGTGGAGAGTATTGAATGATGAAGATTCTTTCATGACACTTGTCACACAGCTACGTAGAATGAAGCCATCATTTAAAAAATACTTACATAATCTTTCCAATATTTCTGTCTATTCCTATAATTCATGTATCTACAATTTTCCCCTAAAAATATTATGCTCACGTCACACCAACTAAGACTTATTTTTATTGTCCCAATAGCCAGCGTTTGATGTGATACTGGTTTCTAAATTTCTTTACATCCCCACTGAACATTTTTATGAGCATCTTGTGCCAGTTGAACATCTCTTGCATTGGAGTTTTTTGTGTTCTTTCGAGCCACATGTTTGACATGGCTTCTACAGAGTACCCTATGAGTGCTGCTTGTAGTTTCTTCTCCAAAAATTAACTTTCTCTCCGGCAAAAACGGTAAAGCTTCTGTACAGATGGCACAGGCTCGAACAAACTTTTTGCCAGGATTTTCCAGAGACGGTCTCAAAAGCTTTGGCTTTGTTTGCTTCTTCTATGAGATATAACATATCCGAGAGATCCCGAATACTTAGGCAACGGAGACTTCGCTGTACAAGATGGGAATTAAAGCTTTGCTGGACTGGACGCTTCTACTTCTTGCGATAGATCATGTCCATGAGTTTCATTCATTCTTTCAAAACATTATATGTATTTTAAATGTCCAACTCAATGAAAATTTTGTAGTGTTCATTTCGCAAACATTATCTGGAATCTTTTCTTGATAAGAAATTAAAAACTTTAGTTTCTTCTCTCCATTTGGCTCTCTGTTTAGCTTATGTGATTTTCTGGTTGATATGTTTGATATCCAGATTAGTAATTACAAGGAACGTGATAAGCTTTCACCTGGGTTTACGTTCGCACGAAAAGTTTAATCTCATCAAACCATGCAAACGGTAGTAGGCATAGGCATCTTAACTCTGCTGAAGAACGGTTATATGGCCCATCGTACCTAGTCCTCCCAGAAATTGAACTTAAGGATGAGAGATGAGTTTTTTCCCGAAAAGTAAAATTGAGTTACTCCTCTTGCAAGCATTTTGTACGTTTCACTTTCATTATCTTTATCTAACCAGAGCAAGGACTGAGGGCTTAAAATGGTTTGATATTATTTGTGTATTTATGTATACTTTTCGCAATATTTGAGCGAGGAATTCTGGATTTTAAGACTAGTAATTCTTGAATGAATCATAGCAGTCCTAATAAAAGCTTATTTCGATATTTCAAAAGTAGGAAGTTCCTTCCTTCCTTTGAATTAAAAAAAATGTTGTAAACGTTTACTAGTTATTTACCTGAAGTAGAAGTTAGAAGTTTGTTTTTCTCCAGCATTACGTACAATTTTGCCCTAGAGAGCGTTTACCCAAGTATGTATATCATTCCGAATAACAACGCCAAGCTGCCATACCAGTATCTTTTTCGTAGTGTCCTTTCTTTTCCATTTTTGATCTGGTGTCTCAAGAAATGCAATCTAAAATCTTACATGTGGAATGAATTAGAGATTAACTCAATTTTGAGTGGGATGAGCATATCATCAAAAGAAACTTTCAACTCTCCATGAAGCAAGCGGCGGGGAGTATGTTATGTTATGTGTACTTTGACATACATCACCCCATATGTCTGCAACACTTCCTGGAATTTAGATGATATGAAATAGGATTAAAGTCATCTTACTTATTTCACTTCTCCTTCCCGTTTCCTAATTCTTCATTCCTTTTCCCATGGCTGTTTGCTCTTATTTACATTTCTATTTTCCATCGAAATTGGTGTTTCATTCTCAGGAAGTTTGAGTTTCCTAACTTAAATGAAATGAAGACATGAAATTCTTATCATAAGAATATAATTCAAGTAAAAAATGTTATCCCTACAAACTGAAGACCCAATTTACAAGAAAACGTATTACTTCTAGCGAGCGTCTAAAACTCAGTTATAGTGAAAGGCTTTTTTTACATCTTCCGAAGAATGTTTGTAAAACTTTCAGTAGTTCATTTGAAGAGGAAGGAATACAAGTAAGCAGAAAGGAAAGCAGAGTTCGTCACTATATCGTTATAGTATTTACGACTTGCCCCTCAGGAGGACAACAATGAAATGGGAAGACGAAACACCTTCGGTACTCTCTTCTTATTTTGCTACTTTTGGCATAAGTGCTCCACAAAAATATTTATGAGCCGAGTCTTTCATCAACTCAAATCCGCCCACTTTCAACTCCTTTTCTTTGGATTCGTCTTGCTACAATTTTTTACCCAATTTTTGTGAAAGAAGCCTAGTTTCGACTTCACCGCTCTGAAAAGACTAGATCAACTCTAATACGGATGGAGTTGAATATGAATGAGTTACTCAAGTTAAATAAAATTCGGTCCTCTAGGATTCCATGTTTCCCAACCATCTACATAATAATGTAATAAATCTATAGGTGCGAGTCGACACCAAAAAGTATGAAAAATTGTGGCTCACAAAAATACGTTCATATCGCAGCGCACACCACAACCGAGACTAAGACACACGGAACACACTGCTCACACAACCAACAAGTATTAGGTAAAAAATAGAAGTACTTACGCCTCTTTGTCATCATCCCCCTCATATCATGCAATAATCTTTCTCCTTCTTCCAACTCAACTCTCCTCTTGGTGATCACGCTGGTTAGTTAAAGGGAAATCCTCTTAAGAAAAGCCTGAAGATGTGATGGGACAGTTGATATAAAAATGCCTTTAAGGAACCAATGTACCGCACAAAAGCACACCAAACGATCTCTGCAGAGAAAAAAAATACCCTTTTCTTTCCATACACCACCATCATCATCTAAGGCTCCTGTGAAATTTTATAAGAACAAAAAAAGTATTCAACATTTTCTCTTCCACTTTCACGGCATGGAAGTCATGGGAAAACGACTTGAGCGAAAATTTTCTCGTGTAGATTATTTTATGAAAATAAGGGACCGCACATAACACCTCAGGACTGACTGCGATACCCCAGACATAGTCATATTTTTGCTTGAAGTTTTATCTAGATTTATTATACGGTAAATCATATTTCCATTTCACGATGCTTTTATATCATATACGAAGATCATTTTGATGGCGGTGATGGTGGTGGTGGTGGTGGTGAAGCGAAAGTCTTCTAGCAAATGTCAATTTTTTTCTCTCTTCAAGAAAGACTTGGGAACGAAGCCCACAACCAGGCTACCATGAATTCCTTTATTTTTCATGTGCCTTTTCTCAGGCTGAGTTTTGCCTCTTTTGTTATGCAGATGCCGTTAAGCTTCAAAGCTCAAGCATTAGGCTTTAGTTTTCAAGGGGAAGGAAGAAGACTAACGTTTTATTATATTGGATCAGAACCTTCGAATAAAAGAGGAATGAGAAGAGGCAAAGGTGACTTGAGTTGTCTTTCATCAATGCTCAGATGTGTATTGTGTGCATGCCAGCCTTCATTGTGCTCAACATTTTCTTCAAATTATTTTGCTATAAGCTCTAAATAATGTTTGCAAGTGTGCTTCCAAAGCTAGGACTGTTTTTTTTTATCTTTTTTTCTTCCTCTCCTACATTTTTTTGCTAACTGTTATTTACGCATTTATATTTCATGTCTTTCCGCGGGCATTAAGCAAATGAAATTTGTTTCGAGAGGATAGAATGCAAAATACGTAGCGAAAGCTAAATTTAAGAGCGAGAAGCCTATTTTTTATGCATTACTCACTTACACTCTTTCCGATGGCGCTCTTTGAAAATGCTGACGTGATTAAGGCAAGTCCTGACTGACAGTTTTTGAATTTCCAAAAAATACTTTAACAGCTCGTATGGAAGTAGAGAGGCATCTTCATACCACTTTTAAAGCGATGTGTCTATGATCACGTTGTTAATGCTCGGTTTATTCGAACGAATCGTCTTTTCAACTCTGAAATATTTTATGTGAGTGAAAGAAAAAATGCGAGGAGAAAGAATATATCAAATGAGCAAAACACATTTTAAATAATGGCATGCCTTTGGCTTACTTTCTTTTTTGCATACTAAATCTTGGGGAATAAAATATCTAGTTTTAGTGGAAACGAGTCTTTTAGTCCGAGTTAGTTAATGAATGAGTCGAGTGAAAGAAATGAAAATGCTCTGCTGCCATGTTAGTAATTACTTTTTTGTATTTAAAGCGTACCAACCAGCAACGATTGCTTCACATTCCTTTTAAAAGGGAGGGAGAAAGAGAGAAAAAAAAAGAAATCACGGAAAGATGACTCTAGTCGAGTCAGTACATAAACGATGCTAGTGTATGCATTGTAATCAACGAGGATTAAATGGAGTTGGCTGGATGAGCGTATTTGTCATCATACGCAAATGAGTTTCCTAATTATATTAGGAAGATGAAAGAAAATAACGTAAGTATGAAGCAGCGGCAAATGAGTGCGTAGTCTGTGAAATTGAAATTCTTTACATGCGAAAGTTTCCTAATTATATTAGGAAGATGAAAGAAAATAACGTAAGTATGAAGCAGCGGCAAATGAGTGCGTAGTCTGTGAAATTGAAATTCGTTACATGCGAAAGAAAATGTGCTCATTACACATGCACAGCTATAAATTTTGTTTTTCGACCTAAAAAATATTTTACTACTGATATGTTGCACTCATATACACCCATGTTGCCTAGAATGAGTTTTAAAAAGCATGTAAATCATTATTTTTTTTTCAAATAAGCGTACAGCCCACCAGATCTTTCGATCCACGAACCCAACGCTTCTTCTTACTTGGGAAATGATAGTCTTTGCTCTGAGTTTTAAAAAGCATGTAAATCATTATTTTTTTTTCAAATAAGCGTACAGCCCACCAGATCTTTCGATCCACGAACCCAACGCTTCTTCTTACTTGGGAAATGATAGTCTTTGCACTTTTGATGATCGTACAGTTTTAACGATTTTGCAATTTGACTGACTACAACCACCATGGTATAGAAAGAAAGTGAGAGTAGATCGGGGGATTGAGGGAAGATCTTGTTTTTAGAGAAATGCCCTAAAGGCTCCTAAAAGGTAAAATCAGCAGGAGTTGGATTTCACCAATCCACCAGAGACGTATACGTTCTTGTTTTACCTTTCAAACTGTTGCTTGCAAAAAAATCATAACGTTGTTCACTTTCATAATTTTTTTGTGCAAGAATCGCAAAAGATTTTTCCTCTGCAACGTTAGCACAGACAGACAGGGATAGGGTGTACATTGCCTACAGAAACCATTTTTTGAATTTTTCACCTGAGTAAGCATTTCTCTCCTTCACTTTTTACAATCAATTCTGAGAAGAAAAACATGTTTGTGCTTTTCTCGCCTGCATATACGAAAAGAAAGATTTTAAAAAAGTTTCACCGGGAGCGGAAGAAAAAGAGAGAAAAACTACAAGCTTTAACGGAATGAAATAGGGGCACTACGGCACTAGCTGTGCTTTTTTTCCACAACAACAAAGAATGGATCAGTAGGCAAGATGCTTTTTCCCTTAACTTGTGTGTCTAGTCAAGCAGAGAACATGCACACTCTTGACTTGACAGCAGAATGGATCGAATCCATCTGTATAGCCGAGATTTAGGGAATAATATTAAACTGGAGGATACAACATGTAAAGCTTTCCATATCACTTGGTAGGCATGTTTCATCCCTATATGGAATCCCTTTTCTTCAATGGATATGATATGAGGCATGAGCTAAAAAAAATTTAGTGCATTGAGCTGGCAAAAATTATCATTTTAAGGAACATTGATCCTACATGAAATGTTCATCATGAAACATATTCTACCCACTCACCACGATTTCACTTAGATAATTTAGGACGGAAGTTATATTTTCCGCTCGCTATTTTTGAGGGGAAATAAAAAAAGGAAATTGTGGAATATAAAACACGAAGAAATAGCTTTAGGTTACATATCCCTTTATGTGTGCAGAGCACTAATAATAGCAGTTCAATTTGTGGGGACAATGTACATCATACACCTAATTCATCAACAAGCCAAGCCCATTTTACCATCAAAAAGTAGAGATACTAATGTTTTGATTGAGCTTTCAACACCAAATAACAAGTTTGAACATCAAACCTCTTTATCTTTCATTCATAAGCCAACAACGGAACGGCACAACGACCAGCCAGCATGAATGGGAAAGTGAGTGAAAGTAGTTAAATACCTAGTGCCAGGCCACCCTTTCACTAAAACCTGAAAGAAAGGAATTTTGTAATACATGAACCATGAACAAAGCAATATTACTATAGGAGTTAATAACGCTGTTTTGCGACTTTCTCCAACTTCCCATTAGATTCTGGAACAAGCGAAGGTGTTCCATATACAAAACGTAGACATTTCCTGCATCCTCCATCTTTAGAAACTTCTCTTGTTCTCCCTCGTCTTCTTATAACTTTCGGATTAAGCATGTACCTAACAAACATAAAATGTGTAATGAGGGTTATCAGTTATGGCTGACAAGAGAGAAAATATGGTGGCAGCACTAATAAGATAGATACATATTGAAAAGGTGAAAGAGGACTGAGGACTACCCACACTCCTCCGTGGTTATTTTGGTTGGATACATTAAATGATCCAATAAAACTTTCATTTCAGATAAGGGTAAAAATTGCATCTACGTGTTTAAATTCATTCAGATTGCTTGCATGGTTTTCTTTGCGTATGGAGCTCAACTCTACTGGAGCGTTACAAGTCGTGCCAGGAAAAGCTGGAAACCTTTAAATAATGCAAATATTGTCTAATCTGAATGGATATCACAATAAAAAGGAGATGGAGAAAGATAGAGAGAAAACATTTTGGCTAATTACTTCCCTGGGGACACTAAATTCACATGTAGTGAGTCGTGGCGGGCAGACAAGAGCAAGGTCTTGATTATATAAATGGACAATTGATAGTGCAATTTTCCCTTTATTACACTAATACAATATATTTTTATGACTAAAGTAGTATATGACTTTGGTGGTAGTAGAACGTAATGATAATTATTGCAGTCAATGATATCTCTCTTGGAAAACACGCCTTTTATGCTGCAACTTTGAAGCTCACGTTGTTCATAAATTAGAGCAGACTCGATGAAAATAATGACTCTCTTTTGCGATTTTCATTTTTAGCACAAGGGAACACGGATTCGAATTTCGAACACAACAACACGAACGGCAACAATAAACTGATAAATGCCATAGGTCTCTTGGAAAATTACGAAAAAAAAGCAAGGCAATCGTCTACTCGCAAATAGTGCGGCAAAATCTTGAATGTTTCAAAAAATTAATGACCCATTTCTGGGAAAAGTCCATGAAGGCGTTCTTTTTGGTGTAATAAAAAACAATAAAGTATCTTCCAATGAATTATTTCGCTTGTCATAAGTTATTTCCAACAGGAAATTTAAACTCTACTATCTTCAGGATACAAAAGGAAACTACTCCTACTTTTTATACTATATGGACAAAAGAAACAGTAAAATTTCATCGGTATTCTTCCGTCATGCTCTCCTAAAAACGTATGCTTGAAAACTAAGAATGAGTGCGAGCCGTAAGTACTGAGAATTCATAGCACGGCACATGGAAGTTTTAAAAAAAATTTCGTACAGTCTCAATTTCTAACTTTGCACATTATGAAAGCATTGTAATAATAAAAGATTCAAATACTTACGTAAAAAAAGGATCTCTTTTTCCTTCGAAAATGACTTTTTAGTTTAGCTTTGTTGCAGCGAGAAGAAAATCATTATACCTATATATGTTAATGCAAAAAGGTTTCCTTAAAACGGGATGCCGACTGGCATCAAAGCAATGACCTAAAGTGGCAGGGGAGACATTTACATTACCATCACCTCAGCGGTAAAACGGTGAAATGCTTGTATAAACGAGCGTGCGATCATGATGATCATCATCATAAGAATGACGATGCTTCTTCTTTTTTGCTGTTCTTGATGATAATGATGACGATGATCATGAAGTTTTAAGCAGCATCACTTCTATATATATCACATAAAGAAAAAAAAATCCGACTGGTAATATTTTACTTTTTTTATCTTCATACCATCATAAACGCCCATCCGTATACGTAAAAGCCATGAAAGGGGAATAAACCAAAGGGAAAGACATCATACGTTAAAAATATGTATGTACGTAAGTTGATGATTATATAAACTGTAAAGACAAGGCAAACAGAGAGATCCCATTCAAAATTGGAAACCTCGAGAGGATGGTGGGCCGAAAAACGACGTCTTCAGAAGAAGACAGACTGAAGACGATGTTGATTCTGTTGCTACTTTACCTTGTCTTCTTTTATTTCATCCATTTTCTCCATTTATTTAAAATAAAAGTGAAGGGAAACACAAACTACTACTTGACTTTTTGTTTCTGAATATGTTCTTCCTCTCGTAACTTACTTAAAATATTTTTTTTCTTTCTTCGATGACTTTTTTCACCATGTTTATGTATCCTGCTGAGAGTTTATGGTGGTGCGTGTGCGTAAGCGTAAGATGCAGTATGGTGCTTCGTAGTAGTAGTGGTGGTGGCAGTAATACTGAATTTGCATTACGTAGCCTTGTCCCAGATATTGAATAGGAATGTTTTTTTAGAGTTCGTGCGTAAATGCGTGCGTCACTCCGAGACTCTGAGAGTCTACCTCAAAGGCATAAAAAACTCCATTCTGCTTGTATAAAACTTTCTTTTTGCACAGACAAAAGGTTAGAGAAAATGTAGGGTATGGGATATAGTTTTTTCTTCTTCTTTCTTTGAATGAATCTTTCCAAATGCCAGTCTGTCAGAGTAAGTGGTAATGGATATAAGTAGGCACTTCACAGGAAAGTCTTCGGTTCTATCTTCTACTCTCCCATTGCGTCACGCACACAGTTAGTAAACGTTTCATTTTTTTAGAGACGCATTCATTCGAGCGAGGCATTTTCTCTTTTTTGTGCGATCATAATATGAAGGTGCTTTGTAGTCGAAAAAGATCAATTTCAGAATGTGGTGTATGGGGAAAAGGCGTATAATAGAATAAAAATGTATACAAAAGCGATAACCACAATAGAGAAAAACATTTTTCCTCCTTTCCATCGCTTGATGCTTTTGATGCTGATCCCTTGTGCAATTTTCATTTGTTATTGTTGCTGCTGATGGTGGTGGTGGAGGTGCCTGTTTGTGCCTCCTCGCAGGTCACACTTTTACAGCTGCTGGGTTTGTGTGTGTGTGTTGCTGGGAAAATACAAAATTGCTTTGTTCCCCTTCACATACAACAAAACCAAGAAAGGAAAATGCACGGCTTGAGTAAATGAGGAGGTTGGAAAATATCTTTTTTTGAGGTAAATAAATACACTGGTTTTTATATGAAGAGGAGATAAAGACGGTTAAATGTGATTACAACTTTTGCTGGAATTCTATTTTATGAGCCGACGCCAAAACAAATGTTAGTCTACTTGCTTAAAAGACAAAGTAGGTGAGATGTTGCGAGAGAAAAAAAAATGGATTTTTAGGTTCCCTCTAGAGGTTATTTTGACTTCTATATGGCTACTATAATGATTACCGTGAGTGGAATAAACTCCTCTACCGCCGTATTTTTTCGTGAGAGAAAAAAAAAATTGGATTTTTAGGTTCCCTCTAGAGGTTATTTTGACTTCTATATGGCTACTATAATGATTACCGTGAGTGGAATAAACTCCTCTACCGCCGTATTTTTTCGACAGAATTATTGCAACTGGGCATACATACCTGTGCATGTTTATGAAGCGCCTTTTGCTTCACCAGACTAATTCTAATTTCCACTGTGGCGGCTTAAAGACGGGGAAGCCAGAAAAATCGTATGGTCCATGGTCTCACAAACGGAAAATCATGCTCTCGAAATTTCATTTAAAGCATTGCTGGTGTAAAACCAAGTTTGGCAAAGTTCCTGTTGCCTGGTTTTTCCTTTTCTCACTCTTGTCATTGTCCAATCAGCCTCTTTCCCCTTCAAAATGCATTGTCTGGGTCAGATTCACACTTGCACAAAACACAACTTTGCTCGTTTCGAGTGTATGGTCAAAAATCCTCGATTTCATCCCAAATACATTTTGGCATCATTTTCAAAAAAGTTCTAGTACTTCTAATACTTATACACTTATATTTTATCGCCGTTATTTTTTTTCATCGAGTAGCATGTTAAAACGTCTTCTCTTTACTTAAGCGTACACAGAACAACTCTTTGGCTTTGATGCAATAGGCAATAGAAACCTTTTCCAAGAAGGTGGAGGCGGGTAGGACGTACAATTCAAGGAACGTGACATTCGCTGAACCAAATATTTTGCCTGCCTCTGCAAAATTTAATATTAGAAAGTCCTATCTTGTTCCCTTGCGGTCTCTTTGAACAAAAAATTTTTGAAGCTTGATTTGTTCGACAAAATGGTAATTTCCTCGAAATGGGGCGCAACAAAAAGCCATATTCCGTCTTCCTATAGATATATATTTTTTTGCTTCGATTCAAAGACATTTCGATTTCCCGCAAAAAAGTCTTCGTGGAATCGTATCGTAATAAGCACATTATACAAGTTTCATTGTAAATGTGATAAAGAGAGCATTCTATACGATACGATGATTTTCAGTTTGTGCAAGATTATAAGGTCGCTTTGAAATTTCCCGTGAGAAATATCATGCGATAGAATCACGTAAAGGCCAAACGCTCAAATGAGTTGATCTAAAAATAACAACGGTGGCTTTGGATCGAGTAGGAAGAAGGATTATTGATTTAGAGGATTAATGAAATGGGTTGGCTGGTTTGGTTGGACAAGTCATTTATAAAAAATGATAAGGAAGTGGGGGTTCTATATTATGTCATCTACTTTATATTCTCTGCATGCAGCCATTCTTTCAATAAATAATGAAGNTATACGATACGATGATTTTCAGTTTGTGCAAGATTATAAGGTCGCTTTGAAATTTCCCGTGAGAAATATCATGCGATAGAATCACGTAAAGGCCAAACGCTCAAATGAGTTGATCTAAAAATAACAACGGTGGCTTTGGATCGAGTAGGAAGAAGGATTATTGATTTAGAGGATTAATGAAATGGGTTGGCTGGTTTGGTTGGACAAGTCATTTATAAAAAATGATAAGGAAGTGGGGGTTCTATATTATGTCATCTACTTTATATTCTCTGCATGCAGCCATTCTTTCAATAAATAATGAAGATCCGCACACAACTCAAGAAATGGCGGTGGTTTGTTTTCTTTACCGCGCGCCACCACTGCCATCCAAAGACTTACCATGTCGAAGCGATATAATCTCTTAGACGACTTGCAAAGTCTTGAAGGAAGTCTCTATTAAATCATGGCAATCGATCTTAAAGTAAATAGCAATATGAAATGGTCTCTGAGAAAATCTTGATGCAACAGTGCGTAAGCAAGCTGGACTTTGTACACAAAGAAGTCAAGTGGCCAATCAACGCTAACAGACGGGAAGGGAGCAGAACAGTGTCTAGGAACAAGTCATAAGCATCCTTCTCATTTTCTTTCCACAGAGCTTAGAAGATGAGAAGAAGACTTTGGGAGTATGCACTGNGCGGTGGTTTGTTTTCTTTACCGCGCGCCACCACTGCCATCCAAAGACTTGCCATGTCGAAGCGATATAATCTCTTAGACGACTTGCAAAGTCTTGAAGGAAGTCTCTATTAAATCATGGCAATCGATCTTAAAGTAAATAGCAATATGAAATGGTCTCTGAGAAAATCTTGATGCAACAGTGCGTAAGCAAGCTGGACTTTGTACACAAAGAAGTCAAGTGGCCAATCAACGCTAACAGACGGGAAGGGAGCAGAACAGTGTCTAGGAACAAGTCATAAGCATCCTTCTCATTTTCTTTCCACAGAGCTTAGAAGATGAGAAGAAGACTTTGGGAGTATGCACTGTTGGGAATCTTTTTTCCCTGGAAAAAAAGAGGACAGCAAAATGATGATGATGATCATCATGATCATCACCATCATCATCGTCTCGAACTCATTGCAAAGCTCTCATGAAGGAAATACGAGCCACTGGTGTGTAGCACATAACCGAGGAGCGTAGCAGAAGGACAAAACACTTTTCATTTAAAGCATGCAGCCTGAGAGCATTCCATGCCGCTGTCGTGCTCCTATCGTTGACTCCAAACAGTCTGGGAAGGCTAGGCTAGGCTGCTCGAGAACCTACTTATCCTAGCTCATAGGCATGTTGACTCATCTATAGATTTCTCCTTGCGGAAAACGTATTATAAAAATGCTTTAAAAAGGAAATCCCTAGATCTAAACTTATGAATCGGATTTTTTTTAAAGAAAAAAAGAAGGATTTTTTAATGCTCGAACACAACTACACAACTGGAGGGTACAAACTACTAATACTTTTTTAGTGGTTGGCTTTCCAAAATATCTGTAACTCATTTGTTCGGGGGATCAAAAAAAAGGTTAAAGGAAATCTATTGTTTTTCGCTTTAAAAAGGCTACGTGCGCTCACTCTACTCCTTCATGTCTTATAAAAATTATTTAGTGGAAGGAAAACGATTTCTTAAAATTGAATTTCAAGTTTTTTCCCCTTTCATTCCACTAAGACTAATCTCCAGTGTAGAGTTTACATACAGGAGACCGTAAAAGAAATGCATTAATATTGCTCGGAAGTCACCCAGGAAGATGAAAGTGAGAAGAGGAGGGAAACGCCGCGCTTGAGTCACACACAAACCAGCATGTTCACTCCAGCCTCCAACAACTCCCGCTAAAGAAAAATAGCAACGTTCGGAGAGAGAGTATGGAATTTGAAGGAAACCATACTAGCTCAGCCCTCAATAGAATATTTTTTTATCATCTGGGCAAAGGCAGAGATGGGAGAAAAGAATGGGTAGGTAGTAGCAGTACTGGTGAAAAAGAATCTCAAGGAGGGAGATAGTAGAAAGAAACATCACCACCGCGAGCATATCATCAGCTTCCTACGCATATACTTTTACTCAATACTTCCTCCGCGTTTCATTTATTTTCCTATTTTGAGCACAACCAAAAAATATATATTGGCATGAAAAACTACGTTTCCTCTACATTCGAAAAAATTTAGGCGGTCTAGAGACAGGGACTCTGCTTTTGCACTCATAATCTCATACATCTCTTTGGCTGAAAGTAATACAGGAGTAGTATATTGGCTCCCAGACTCAGTAAAAGTTTTTTTTGCACAAAGAAAATAGTGGAAGAAGGAAGGGAAAGAAGCGAGTTCTAAACTAGAGAGAAGCGTATCGATTTGTGCACAGCCAGAAACTCAAGTGAATAAAGAGAAGGGAAGAGAGTGAAAAGGGCTCAGGGAAGTAATATAAAAGTGAAGTAGACTGTGAGGGACCTTTCCCTTTTCCTCCATCCACATATTTCAGCGGTTGCTGGTGTAGCTAGCAAGGGAACAGGAACAGGCTCACACCGGCATATAGATCATGAATGAATGTACTTTCTCTATTACTAAAACCATGCAAAATGTGAAGGGAATATGGCCACATCCGTGACATCGCATTCCTCCTCTCATACTAAAAACTTGCTAAATATATCACCACCATAATATGTACTTTCTCTCTCTCTCCTCTCTGGCATCTCATCTCATTTTGCACCCGTGTACACACACACTCTAGCATTATGTATGATGTGATGTGCTTCAGCTATTACCACAAGGTTCGGGAAAGAAAGGGAAAACTTGGGTTGTAGACCATACATTTCTAGCTGAGCCTTATGGCTCGTCGCTCTTATTTCTCTCCGAATGTTCGCACAATCAACGGCGCTCCCTCTGCTCTCTGGTCTGGTCCCTTCATCGTTGTAAAAGCTTTGCTCCTATTGTAATTCCCTATGAAAGTGTTACTATATGACATAAAATATGTATGTACTACATAGAGTCCAAAGAAACGAAACCAGTCAGTCACGCAAGAAGTTATGTATATGTTACGTAGGGAGGTAGAGCAAAAAGCGAGGAGTCGTAGTCGTGTGTGGCCTTGCTCTGATCTGTTGCCTTGATGTAAGCTCAATCGTGGGAAAAACTTTTTTTTTGCGAGTAGGAACTTGAAGAGTGGGAAGAAGGAAGATAGATGCACACAAAATAAACCGTTCTTACAGTCACGTACCATTAGACATTGCAAACGGGGTAATATAATTAAGCAAAACTTACATTTTTAACATTTCCCTCAAATATGATAGTTTTATTTTGGAAAGGTGGAGCAGAGATGAGAAAAGAATCTTCATTAGAGACTTCATATGTTTCATTCTCTCTTTTGTAAGACGATGTCTCAAACGTAGAGAATTACAGGGGAAATGTGTGGGACTGTAATTAGTGGTTACTTTCTTTACACTTTATATAGACTCTGTGTAACTTAAAGTCATGTCTCTAATGATGATTAACTGTGTCTTTAATTCATTTTATTATGTTCATATTCTAAGGGTACCATAAATTGTGGGGGGTGACTAAACTTAAGCCATAAATGCAAAAATAATATGGGATTATTACATTTTTCCTTCTCCCAAAAACTCTCTCTCCATTTTTTATCGGTGTTTTCAAAGCAAAAAGTAAGACCTACGCGTCAACTCATCCTGCAGAAAATATTGAAAGGAAGAAAGGAGAGGAGAGGAATGAACATGGTCATGAGGTTGTTTTCCGGACTAGCGAATTACAGAGTTTTAAGTCAATTTTTGGAGGATGAGTGTAGCGCACAGGCTAAAACCTATCTCTTGAGATTAGCTTGGGCTCTGGTTCTTCTGCTTTTCTATGTTTAGTTTGAAGTCTAGAGATGCCTTATTTTTTGTCAAAAAAAAATACTGCTGAGCACAAACAAAATATTATCAGGAGGTCTACTACATACAACTTCCAACACTGGTAGAATCTGATGTTAAGGAAGAACCTCTTGAAAATAATATGAGCACCTTTTCAGAAGAAACTAGTATTTTCTAGTGTAGTCCTTGTTCAAAGTTAGGCTTTTTCATATCAAACATGATGTATTTGAAAAGACATGATGGGAAGAAAAATGAATGTAACATTGGGTCGTAAAAATTTAAGCCCATTCCCGATACCTTCCTTTCCCTGTGGTAATTCTTAGCGGGGGACTGACAACCAAAGGAGGAATAAAAGAAGAGCCTGGGAATCAAAATATTTTCTTTATGAGTACATAAGAATATATCTTATGTTCGTTACTTCCAAACAAAACTAGTTATCTAACCTAAAAATTCTCTAGTGATCGACTTTTTTCTCTTTCTCTTCTTCTTCCTATTTTCTCCATTCCTCTTTCCAAACGAAAATCATGTTGCTCAAGATGAAAGCAGATTTGGAATGATTTTTATTTTTCTGAAAAGAAGGTCGGCTCAAGCATGGATATCTGTTTTCTTATTAGAAATAAAACATGGGTCGTGGACAAAGTTTGATGCAATGTCATGCAGCATGTAGAAGGAGTTGATCATCTTTATTCCACCAAGACTACTACTACTACTACTTTTTCTCTCTCATTCTCCATATCTTCTTACTTTTCAGTTTTTAAGCTCATCCTCCAAAACCAGACATGAGTGAAGGAGCAAGTATTTTTTGTAAACAAGTAGAAACGCCAATGTCGGGAAGAAGAACACATAAAAAACTTGTTTTACTTCCACTTTATTTTTAAAATTGTTTTAGCAGGAATGTTAGTAGAGGTAGTTAGTTTGAATTATACTTCACATCAGTCAGAGGGGAGCCCTGATAAAACATCAACAGCAGCATCATCCCACACCATTTCCATCCCATTTTCTTTTCTAAAAAAAGCTCTACTTAAAAAAAACTCTTTTCTCTAGCCTTTCCTTTACCTCTCTGCTGTGTGGGTAAGACTGTTTGGAAGGACTTCCTTGATAATATTATTTAAAACAAAAAAAACTGGATCAGACATGTTTGCAAAGGAGAGTATTAAGGTGAATTCATCTTCTCTTTCCCATTCTCTTTCGATGTACATTACTTACGTTGGATGCATAATGTACTGGCAAAATAACCGTGTCAGCTGGGTGAGTCATGAGATAGAAAAAAAACTTTCTGAAGAGTTTCTTACAAGTGAAACTTTCTCTTACGGAACAAGGCCATTTACTGTTGGAAAATATCCTCGTTAACCTCCCCTGTTGGAGTGTGCTCATGCATTGTTTTAAAACTTGCCAAGAAGGGGTTTTATCATGTACCTACCTATCTACTTATTTAGATATGTCTGAAGGAAAAGATGAATTCGATGGAGATCCTCTTGCAGGTAGCCTATAAAAATACATTCAAGTTACTATGTTTTTTCTAGAATAATTTTTATTTTTCCTGCATACAGATATATTCCATATGAATCATTCAATGATTTCTTCAGAGACTGGAATTGACACAGTGCAAAGTACATCTTCACTTTATACTACCACTACTACTACGTTTTGGGGAAAGTACCCACTTTGCTTTGTAAGCATAAAAATTCATCCTTGTCAACATTTCCACTTGCGCTCGTTGTCAAACTCGTTCTTCTGTAAAGAAAACGCTTTGAAAATAGTCGTAGAAAGAGTAATAAAACAGATTAAAAAGGAAAGCAGAGTAATGTCAGCTTTAATCGAAGTAAACGACTGTGAATGGTCATTTTCGTGAAAGCGGCAACTTTTTTTTCAACTCCACTTTATTAAAGTGACTTGAAAAATAAACTTTGTGTTTCGTTTTTTTACATTTTCACTAAAATAGAAAGCAATTCCTAGTTGTAGTGTGCCATTCCCATTACAAGTCTATTTCATGTTGTCTCATTTATATGGTGAAACTGATTTGAAAGTGAATACTATGCCGCGTCGAGAGTTGATGGTTCTGCCTCTCCCCTATCGCGTTCCCTTCTCATGTATATGAATAAATATTACATCATCATGATTACTTTTTTTGCTCGAAGACAGTCTATTAATATCTTATGAGGTGATACCTAAATCGACTTTTTCGTGACATGGGTCGACCAAATTCGATACCATGTGGAAGGGGGAAGGAAGTGTCCTCTGTTTTTATTCTGGAACTTGAGAGCGATACATATAAATAATACATTATTGTCTCCAAACTTGATTCCATATTTATTTATCTGGATATTTTTTACGTAATAAAGTATTAACACAAATACAAACATGGTGTGTGCGAAGGAGTGTGTGTGCTTGGCTTTGGATGTGTGTGTTCAGTGACAAGACAAATTTATATATTGAAGGGAAAAGGAACGGCTGGAGTTGGGCAAATTGACGTGTCGACGACCAAGGAAGAAGTAGAGAAACTTGAGAAGCAGGCACATCACTGGGAAAGCAAGCAAGCAAGCATGCATGCATAGCATTACACCACACCACCACCACGTTTTTCTCATCCTGTTCCCTAACTTTTCCCCTTCTCCACTCCACTACTTGCCATTTATCCCACTCACTTGTTCCTCTCTTTAGCTACACTAACGGGGGAATGAGAGTAGTAGAAGCAGTTTCCTTCTTTCCCCGCTGCTCCTGTCTGCTGACAAAAAAAAAAAGTTTGCACACAAAAAAGTGAACATGAAAGCCGACACGGGCCGTGAGTCAAGTCAGTCCTTCGTTGGTCCTCCGAAACGAAGCTGGTTTCCTTTTCCATCACAACACATATTTTGCATTCCTCGCACTTGGTATATTATAAACTTGGTATTGAGCGTGAGCATTGTTGACGACAACGGAGACGAAGCAACAAAGCCCAATTTTCAACTATCGTTTCGCGAATCAATTTCCTCTTTTGAAAGGTTTATGTACTACCCGGTCATTTGTTTCCTCGTATCGGATTCTATTCCAATTTTCAATTGAAATTAACGAGTTCTTCTCCTACTCGAATACTTAGGAAAAAAAGAGAAAAAAGTTTTAGTGAACTAAGTACATACTGCAATACATAAAAGTGAGCTCGTATACTTTGTTTATTTGTGTTTCCTTACACACAGCAGCAGTACAACAGCAGCGGCACTATTACTACTCTAACCTGTTGTCTCCAAACAATAATAATAGACTTGAAATACTCAACATCATTTGAAAGCGCTTCAACCTTTTCACGCGAACTTGGAAAAAAAACAATAAAGCTAATAATACATTTAAACATTAATTTTTTAACCAGCCAAAAAAGTATAAAGCGTTTGTTTTTATCAGGTAAAGCGTCGGAAAATAAGGGTCATCACCGCCCGCCACATCATTATTCACGTTCCAGTTTTTTCATTTTACTTATGAAAAAAACCAAGATAAATAAACTTGTATGGAGCTTAATGAGGAAACGGAGAAGCCATATTAATATCCTTCAGCGTAAAATATATTTTTCACAGAACTAACAAGAGAGAAAAAAAACCTCTTTATCTTTTTAAATAAAAGAAAACGCTCTTTGCTCCTCTTCCTTTTGTTTCAACGTAAGGATGTAGTAATGGTGCTGAAGGCGCTCTTTGTTCTGGAATATGGAAACGAGGCGTTTGTATTCGCAAACCCCAACACACCACACGTCTTGTCCGACTTAAGGGAGGCTAAATAGAAAAAAAAAAACGAAAGGGAAAATACAAATATTAAACACGATTTTATACATTCAATAAGCACATGTACTAGTCTCTGTTACTCACTTCATTTCAGAAGGAAAATATTAAAAGGAGGAGGAAACTAACTATAAATAATCTATTTACTCGGGGAAAACTCATTGTCATTCTGTCAGTTTCATATTTTCTCCGATTGTCTTCGTCGTCCTCGTTGAGATATATATAAGCCACTTTCCCTCAATTTTCTTCCCATTCTTGTTTCTCCTCTTAAGCGAATTGAAAGTGTGTGTATGAATGCATAAAAATGTAATGCACTGAAAATGAATATCAGACAGGAACTATAAAAAGGTCTTTGTTTACGGCTTCAACACAAAAGGGTAATTTTCGAACGGGTTTTTTTTCCTCCACTGCTGCATTACTTTTACAATGGCAAATGTTTTTGTGGTGATGGTGGCGGTGGTTGTTCGCTCAGTTCAAGGAAGGAATGAATAGTGTGCTCGTATTTTTTATTTTATATTCAATTCCGGCTGACATTTTTTACCAAAGAAATAAATGAAGTTATGCAGACACCACACCACCATACCACACAGCAGTCACAGCCACAGCCAAGGAGAACATACAACGTGTGAATGTGGCGTGAGTTATAGTTATGTTGGTTTGGTGACTTCCAAAAGAAGATACATGTATGGTTAACATGCCGCTATCATCGTCGACATCTCGTGCTCTGCTTCTAGTGTGTGCTTTAATACGATAACACTTCGCCAGTTTACTATTTTTTATACTAACGCCTTTCTAAAAATACTTTTTTTGTGAATAAAAAACGCTTTTTTACAAACATCATGGATTTAGGTAATTGGGCTGAATGAATGGCAATATCCAAGCCGCTCACTTTTTTTTCATTCCAGCTGGTCAAAATGTTCTCATGAATTTTCTCCAAAGAGCATGGCTTGCCACTCTTGCATTTTTTGCCGACTTGTGCTCCAACGAATGCAATTCTTTTCCCAATGTGAACAAAGAGTGTAGAGATCGTATATTTTTTGGTCCATCAGAAAATACTTCGTTGTGGTGTTGTTGAGTGGTGGTATGTAAAACAAAAACTTACGTAAGGAAAAGGTTCTTAACCCCCAGTCAGTCCTAATCCTAATCGAAATTCTTTCAACGAAAAAAAAAGACTACACCATTTTTTTCTAGCGTGTTATGAACTTGGACGGATGGAATATGTGATTTTTTTCCTTGTGACGTGACTATGTGTACTTTCACCAGCAGCAAATAAAACGTCTATAATATGTTCGGCTTAAGCTATAGTCTTGGGTGCTTCTACTCACTTGACTGATAATAATAATAACACTAACCAATCTTTGTGCTTCGCTTTACATACGCTTCTTCTTTCCAACAGCAGTAGCAACACCACTACATTTCTTTCCATTTCATGTTTCGCGAGAAGAAGAGGGACGGACTATTGCCAAGTCCGGAAGTGGGAATTGCTTAATAATTATTATCGCTTGTTCCGGAATCACTCACTTATCACCCTATTATGGAAAGGATTTCTCGTCAATTTACATCGTTACTTATGAGCTCCTTCTAGAAGCAGCTGAAGTTTTTTCTTTCTTTTTTTTCAATTTGACGCGACGACTAAAGAAAAAGGGGATGATGGTGTGTGAGCATGTAAAAAATAAACAATGAAGAATGCAACAGTGCCAGCCTAAAACTGGTGGATTATTATCCGTATGAATTGCGTAAAAGGATGGGGAGTAGAGAACGGGTATGGACTAATCAACTCTCTAAAATTATCTCGTTTTTATTCATAACTTCCAAAATGAATTCCTGCTTTCTATTGTAAATTCTCTTTTTTTGTACCAATCGCCTTCGTACTGAAATTTCACCACACGCTTCAGAATGCCACACACTGTAATTAAAAATCCATCTAAACCACAAATTGGCTCAATTCAACACACATTTTTTTTATCTCGTAGTCAGCATCAAACCAAACCAATAATTCGTAATCCCTTGTCTAATAATTCTCGTTCCATCGCTCTCAAAACGTGGCTTGATACTCGTAGCCTGTTTCAATAAAATACACAGCCAGCCACACGCTCATGATTTAACAAAAGCCACACAACTGACAAATGAATGAATTCTTATGGCATGTTGGGGTAATAATATAATTATTTATAATTCATTGGTTAGGTACTGAATACAAGCGCTACAGTAGGAATTGCAGTAGTTGTGATGGTCTTCAATGTGTATGGCTTCATAATAGAATTGCGCATTGTTCTTACTGCAATCTAGTTCAATGTCACAATTGTTTCTGTGTCGAGGGAGATAACTGCAAAAGTAGGGAGTTGTGCTGTGTGTGTGACTTTGCAGAACTGCACACTAGGAGGGCTTCCATGAGTGATGGGATTACCCCAAAAGACTTGTCTCCTGTAGCCAAGTATAAACTAGAATTTTTAAAGCATTTTCTAATATCGTTACTTGACTTATGTTCTCAAAAAGCATTAAGTAGATTTGGAGCAAGATGAAAAGTTAGGTATATAGAAAGCATTTGTTATTCAAGGAACTCAATCGTTCACGTCCTTGTGAGAGGAAGCGGGTGAAACCGAAAGCAACTATCATGAATAGTCATGAATATTATCTGGAAAACGAGGTCTTCCTCCTGACATGTTCTCTACTGAGCAGCAGAACAATTATCTTTTTTTCGTGGAGTGACACTGACGCCTATCGCTCCTCCGTGACAGGCAAGGCTTTCACTCTACTTTATATAGTTGAACAGGGCTCGACTTCAATCTCATCATTTTTTCGGACTGCCACACCACAAGGCATGGCAAGCCACACATAAAGTATAAAGTAAAAGGGCTTTGTAATGTGGCGTGGAGAAAAGAATGACGAGTGCGTTTGATAGGACAAGGATAAAAAATCAACATGAGGTAACCAACAGCAGAGCTCTACAAAAATGTATCATTGCATTGACTTGACTGACTTTTTCTCGCTCTGTGAATTTGGAACTCTCTCACGAGAAGACAGACAGCTTTGCAACCGTCACTCACTCATCCAGTAGTACAACTACAACTACCGCACACAATTCAGGCCCACTCGAGAGACCAAAGTCACAGAGTCCCCCACCACTTGAAAGCCTTCAATAAGTGTAATAACAATACCCTCAGATAAGTATTTGCACTAAAGGCACGCTGACTGACCAACGTATTATTGTTTATTCACTGCTTGCCTATCTAACAAACTGAACAAACGAAACATAAAAAAGCTGTTTTACGTTCAACCTCCATTGTAATAATAATAAGAAACGAGGTAATAAAACTAACCGTTTCTACCGTGGGAATTTACCATCTCAGGGAAAAGTTAAGTCGGTCGTGACGTCGGTTGTTGGACGTGGCCAGTTCCAAATGAACAAGATGAGAAGCAAAAAAAGAGAGAAAAAAAAAGAAAAGAGATTTTCTTCATTGCAATCGTCGTAAAAAATAACGTAAAGAAAAATGGTCACTGGATAAAAAAAAGGCTCGCTCGTTATGGATCTGCATTATTGGAGCATGAGGAGATATAGATGAGAGAAATGCACACGGAACGATGCCGTTGCCGTGTGCTTCTCTAAAGATATTTTTGCAGCCCATTTCACCTCGTAAAAAGTGGAATCTGGGATGGAGGAAAATAGACATATTACTATGTATATTGAGGAGAACAGAAGCAATCCTTCTTTTTCTTTACAATCTGACTGAGAACAAAAGACAAACGATAAGTTGAGTTCGGTTCAGTTCAGCCTGCTGTGTAGGTCCACCTGCACATTTTCTCGTTCAGATTTCCACTGACGGAATGACGGCATAAAAAGGCCCTTTTAGTGCAACTGATTGTCTTTCCATGTCGGTTTGTTCATAAAGAGATAGTGAAGCCTGTTTAAATGGAACAGTGAAAAGGATGTCCGCCTTTTCCTCTGGGGAAAAATGAAGTTGAAACCTTATCTCTGAAAAAATTGATGTTAATGAAAAAGAAATGTGTTCTCTCAACCTATTCTCCAGTCAGTTTCCTCTACATTTTCTCGTCCAAGGTATGAAAGCGGCAATAGCAAAGATGAAACTTTCACTACGACTATTCCCTTCTATGTGTGATGCTACAATGCTGTGTACTACATCCACAAAAAACTTTTATTTTGTGTATCGAGTGGAGCATCATATTCAATTTATTTGTCATTGTTGTCTTTCTAGACTTCAATTATGATACGTCAAATAGGCAACGTGAATACTACTGATATTACAAAATTCTCACTGTCAGTTCAACATTTTTTTAAAAACAAATACAAACAAAGTAGAGTCTATTTTAATAATTTGATGGAAAATTACTTTTCTTTCAAACGCCTTCGGGTGATCTAACCAGTTAAAATATACAAAAGAGCTTTCGGGTTGTACATGATTGACAATTATTTTTTGGATAAAAAAGGCAACAGCAAATCCTTTTAAACGAAATACCTGTCCCGTAATCTGAACACCGACTGCTCAGCGTTCCAGATTTTGTTTTGAAAATAGCATTCAGTTTACTTTTTTGTTTTCTTTTTAAAAAATGATTGTATATAAGAGTAGTGTCAAGTACAGCAGATTTCCTGGTTATATTGAAAGCTTTCATGCTTTCATATTCCACAATCCATTTGCACCTGATCCAGTCAACAAAAACAAATCTGCAAATCCAGAGACCTTTTAAAGTGGCACTTTTCTATCCGACAAGATTCTAGAAAATGGTATGTATGTGCACCATGGCTCACGAAACAATGTTTTCTTTTTTGTATGAGCACCATCAAATTCTTGTAGAACGTTGGAACGGAAAACTGAGAAATAGGTAGAGAGAAAGGTTGCTAGTACTCTGCTATTTTTATATTTACAAAAACCCAGTCCTCTTTTACCATTCTTTGGCTCAAAGGAAGAGAAAAGGGACTTTGCGGTGCTGCTTCTTTTCCGTTGCTAGTTCCAAAGTTGAAGTGGTCATTTCATCCATTTTAAATGATAGGCCCAGCATTTCTTCTATATGCACTTTACAGTTTTCCTTCTACCTATATGCTTTACTTTTATCTAGGGTATCAGGCCGTTTATTCCCAGACTAGGCATTATATTTAGCTGCATAGTCAGAGTTTCAAGGCTCTAAAGTTATGCGAGTGAGACACTACGCTAGCTAGATAAAGCACGTGTATATGCCTGTGTGCAATTATTACGTAGCTGAGCTTGCGAAGCTAGTATTGAGAATGATGTGACCGTCTGTCCGTCTGTCCGTGCACGCGATAACTTTCGAAAGAGGTCACCGAT
>JAHZMX010000750.1:0-21289 GCA_027743895.1 Seira musarum | reverse complement strand
CGAGGATTTGTTTGTAAATGGAATGCTATTATTATTTACATTATTCTTGGGAGACGACAAACCCAACACTCTTTTGCCATTTTTGTGGCTGTTAGTAGTAGTGCAACGATTATCATTCTTGTTTCTCGCCTTCATGCTATTTTCATTCGGCTGTTGTTGAGTAGAGTGTCGATGATAGAGGTGTTGATGTTCATGGTGCGTTTTGTTACTTGGGCTATTGCGGGAGTCATGATTATGATTCATGTTTTGTGCGGCAAAGGTGCGTGGATGACTGGCCAAGAGCCAAGTTTGTACATATTCCAAACTTGTGAATTCCTTAGGACATTGCTTCTGTTCATCTGCTGTAGCGGCTTCTGAACAAGAACCTGTTGTAGTAGGCATCATTTGAGATGCCGCCCAAATAAATTGACTCAACTGTGTCGGCTGCTGCTGATGGTGCGGATATTGCTGCTGCTGCTGTTGGTAATGATGAGAATAATTATTATGCGGATAATGATGATGATGCCACGTATAAGTGGCAGAAGAAATGTGCGTTGACAATGACTGGCCATCATCTTCAAATGCATTGTTCACCGTTGCGGTAAATTCCGTGTCTGATGGATAGTCTGTAGTATCGGAGCTGGCGTAGGGGGAATCTGAGACGAGGTTGGGGAGACTCTTTGGTTGCGCACTTGCTCTATTCACAAGATTTGGGGTGTAATGATCCACAATTTTTGGATGATCTTGGAGTGATTCCAAGCAGTTGGTTAAGAGAGGATCGTGATTTTCTAGACATTTGGCACAAAGAATTTTTAGTTTTTGATTGGAGCTAGGAATCATGCCGGGACTTAAATCTCCACTTCTACAGTCTGTCATTCTCATTGACGGATGAAGGGGATAATCATTTTCAATGAATATGCAGTTATTGCTTCCAGGATTCTGTTGATGCTCACCCTCGCATATTAAAATCCCATAAGAGTCGTCGATCAACTTTTCGTAAATGTTATTATTATTATTGTTAAGGCAAGAAGAGCCTTTTTTATCGACCATTCTAATTTCGTGCTCGTCACCCTCGCTGATTTGCTCTTCACTTTGAACTAGATGTCTTGGTTGAATCACACATTTTTTCCTATTTTGTGATGGACTACTACTCGTCTCCACTTTACACAAACACCTGCTCACAGTCTTTGAATCAGAGATTTGGTGATGGGGTGGTGGATAGTTCACTATCACTCTTGATGCTTTTTTAATTTCCACAGGGGTTGAAGCTCGAATCTCACAAAGTCCATCGAGGGATGTCAAACTAGCTCCATCGGATAAATAGGTTTTACCCGTGATTTGGTTTCGTAGCCGGGCAGAACTTCCCCCGAGTCGTACACTCGCTCCAACAATTTGATCAGCATCGTCGTCACCGTCACAATATTCGTCGTATATTGAAGGTCTACCTCTGCTTCCTCCTCTACTTCGTTGTTTTGAGGAAGCAACGGGAGTAACATTCGCACTTCTAGCTGTCCGTCCCAATAAAGCACTGGAAGCCACCGGGGTCCGGCTTTGCTTTTGCTTGTAGCTACGGCTACATGATCCAGCTCGGCCTTCAAAGAAAACTATGGAAAAATCGGGGTGATTTTGGATGTGTTGTTCAGAAGGAGGAAGAAGATGATGATGTCTTTGTTCATGCCGACTAGTTGTTGTACTCGCTGTTGTCCTCTTCTCCGCTTTCTCAACATTATTATTGTCCAAATCAATGTGCTTCTCTGGGCAATAAAGCAATTTGGAGGAAGTGGTCGTTGTTACAAGCGTGTTCGTGTTTCGACTGTTTGAAGAACCAGAACCGAGACTGCTATCGTTGCAGCATGTCTCGGGGAGCCAACTTATCGGGGATTTTATGGAAATTGGCATGCATTTATTTGAATTAGATGGTGGCGGTGGTGGTTGCTGCTGGTGCTGTCGAGTGGAAGGAGTGGAAGATGATGATGATGACTTGAAAGATGATATCATCCCCTTCCCTCCCTTTTCCGTAAAGACTTCCTCGCCTTCCCCTTTCACGCTTTCGCACTCGTCCTATTACAGAAAGTAAATATTATTGAAAAAATTACATAAAGTGGATTTTTTTCTGCTCCAAAAAGAAAAATGAATTCTAAATGCAGAGGCTTATTTTTATATCCCCATTTCTCATGATCTCGTGTGAGCAAAGATTTGAACTCGAGGAAAGCAGGGGCAAAAAAGGAAAATGCAATGCAACTCATTCCAATTATTCATGATTTACATTGAACTTTTGGTGACAAGTGGTATGATCCTCAGTTTTTTATTAATGCTTAGCTGTGCGTGAACGATAGTGCGGTGTAATCAAATCAAAGTTTCATCACTTTCGCAAATGAGATATTTTGATTGAAATGCCTAATCCTGCTCCCTAGAACGATGGTCTTATAAAATACATAAATGCCCAACCTTTAAAAAATAATACATAATTTCAAGTGGTTTCATTACATTGGGATGCTTTTTTTAAAGTGCGAGGATTGCCTAAGTACATATTCCGCACGCTCAAATTATTAGTATCAACAAATAACCATTGGCCTTTGGGCATTAAAACACAACTCATGATAGCTTTTTCACGATACCAAAAAAGATGATGATGAGAAAGGTAATTATTTACCTTCGCTCCAATCTATCCTTTTCCCTCCATACAATTTTCATCATTCAAAAATCATTAAAATCCTATAGAAAAGTAAGAGACTCAAAGAAATGTAATGTTGATGTTGATGATGATAATAATCATCATTATTGCGTTATAGGCGACCACATGAACAAATTCTGGAAGAAAGATAAGATGATGAGGAAAGAGTACTCATAAGATATCATGCTGATGATGAGATGAGATGGTACACAGTAGCTAAAAGACCACGAGCTTTAATGGCGTATAATAATCAAAGAAAATCATTTTTTTATCAAACTCACTCTTACTACAGCTATGGGGCATTAATCTTTCAGAAAAGCCCTGAAAATGACTTTGATAATGCTGTAATGATAGGGTGGCTGTGAAGTTACGATGATTACTTGTTTCATTCCACAAGCCTAATATTGATACACACGTACCTACTTACTTTTCTTCTCAACAGAAAAGCTCAGTGGTCTAACATTACTACAGTCAGTTGAAAATGTGGCGGAGCATCAAACTTTAAAAAAATATGAATTCTTTCATCCGTTTTGAAATTTTTATATTCTCTCTCTCAGTAAATTAAAGTTTTTACCATTTAATTTACATATTAGAATAATCCGCCACCGTCTCAGCTACCCGTGTTTTTTTTGGAGTATGAATGACTGCTCTTGCTCTTTGCCTAGGTGTTCTGAATATGATCCGAAAAAAAGCCTTTCATTTTTTTACTGAAAATCATTTTATTCTATTTTACATTTTTTCCCTTTCATTCTGCTCTTTTGTAACTGGATGCGGCGTTGGCGGCAGGCTGCTCCATAATCTTTTCATTGCATTCGCGGCAATTTATATCGCGTTAAAAACACATAAAACTTTAAGAAGTCTGGCAAAGGAAAAAAAAGTTGAGCTGAGGAAAGTAAAAAAATGTGTATGATAAGAATGTACAAATGATAGAGTCGGAATCGTTGTCATCAAAAGACTTTTAGCTCCTTTTAAAGGATTAGGAAGAATCATAAAACAAAGCGCCAGCCTGCCATGGGGCATTTCACGTTTTAGCCTTTTTAAGTAAAAAAAAAACCTTTTTTTGTGTTTAAAATGTCTATTGCGGGGGATTATATTTCAGCAAACGAACATTATATAATTTAGGATAGACTAGTACAGGCATGAACAAGCTTGAATTCGCACACGAATTTCCTAAGTATATAGATCCGAGAAGGCTTAGGTAGAATGGAAATGCTAATACAATTTCTAAAATTTTAAATTCCATTTCATGCAGTGTCTTTATTTCATTTTAGTGTAGACTAATTACACCTCCATTTAATGTATGACTGGGCAATTATACTTCATTTCAGGTCATGTCCCAATGCCTCGAACGGTTTTAAAGTCAACTTGACCAAATCCTGTAGCTTTTAACACAATGTAACTAATCTCATTTGGCTTTTCATTTAATTTCAACGTAGAAAATCGTAATAATTAGATGTACCCACTGAAGCATTAGAAAATCTTCGGCTTCTCCATGAAAAACCAACGAAACGAATTTTTCCCATTCAAGTGAATTGTGATGCATCTTCTTAACCTGAACGAACCGTGGCTAATCTTCTTTTCCAAAAAGTACATTAGATAATACAAAGCAATTACACCCAGATCTATTTTTCTCTCTAAGCCTTTGTGGGTTTTTACTCAACCTAAGCCAATTTGATGGATTTTTGTCTGACAGGTAGAATTTGTTTCTTAAGCCAAAGAAATTGACTGATGAGTTGAGTTTCAGAGCATGAGTTACAAAAAGAAAAGTTTTTTTCTTCTGGGACTGGCAATGCAATGACAGATTCAATTTTTCTCATGCCCCTCTTAAAAAGTGTCTGAATGGAATGGCATGCCCTATTGTTTTCACCATCCCAAATTTTATTCTATTACATCATCCTTCTATTTAACTGTTGTTTCGTTCATGATATCACTTGTTCTCTTACCTGATTCATTGCTTTATTCTGGTGATAATTACGGTGTTGGTGATGGTGATGATGATTGATGATCACTCGCTTGTTGCTTTTTTGAGCTACCACAACTTTTGTTGCTTATTTTTCTGGTCAATGCTTCCTTAATGTTTGTATAATTATTAGTCACGGGCGTTGGCGGGGTTGTATTTGACTTAGCACATGCCATTAGCATAACATTTTCTGGGCATTCGAATTCATTCTGCGACTTTAACACAGTGAGTCTTTCCCCCTTCATGGTCGACTGGTCACTTGGTAAGCCTAGATCAGGAAATTTGGTGACTTCTTTTTTAATCCCACTGTGCTCATTTGAGTTATGACTATGACTGAGGTTGAACTGGTGGGGATGCTGGTGCAGTTGTTGACGATGATGGTGACTATGATGAGAATTCATTAGTTTCCCTAAATCTTGTTGGTCCTCATACTCGTTAAAGTTTTTCCTTGCAATGGGATCAGACGGACTAGTGGTGGTGGCGCTGCTGTTGTTGGTGTCATTATTTTTGCAAAAATTATTATCTTCTGAGTTGTCCGTTGTTTGCTGTGGTTGATCACGATGACCTTTTCTTTTAATGTTCAAAGGATGCGACAAAGAGGAGCAGCAAATGGATAAACATTCACCTGTCTCCTTTTTATTCATACTGCTTTTAATACTGCTCAAACCACTGTCACCTCCACTAAAGATGTCTTTGCGTCCGTAGCCACTGTCGTCGTGTTCTTCTTCTACATCGGGATCAACGTCTTGTCGTTGTTGTTCGACCTGACTTTGCTGAACCTTTTTACTTTTGTGATATCGTCGCAGTTGGAAATGATATGCGACAATGAATGTCCATCCAAGAAGGAGACAAGCTGCGTTCGCCAAAGTCAAAAGAGTCATGTATTTCTCGTTATTTCTCCATATCAGGTAATATACGATTATGCTAATGTTCTCCGCATTCACAAACAAAACCGGAAGGGTAGTTACCCATAAACTAATCTTATGCGCAAGGAAAAAGGCGGACACCGGAGTGAAGTTCAAATCCCAAAACAAAAGGTAAGTCAGGGGTAATATGCGATTCAAGATTAAGATTCGCATGCGCCTACACTTTTTCTCATTTTTGGTTGCTGTTGCATTGTCGAAACTCGTCGTGGGGTTGGTATTTCTCGGAATAATGACTTTTGTGAAACAATTAGACAATGCATTCAAGTCGACATGATGATAACCACGTGCGCATCCATTAAAGCTATCATAATCCACTTGGTTTTGATCGTCGTTCCTTGTACTTAATGGAATTCCACTTTGTGAAAGAACAACTTCACTTTTAACAAGACCACTGTCAATACTAGTACTACTTTTTGTTGTTTCACAACAGTCACTGCTAGATTCATTTTGATTATCAGACTCGTTTGAATGTTTCTCTCTTTTATTGTTTTCATTGTCCAGACAATCGACTCTCCTCTTCTTGTTTTGGCTAACCAGAGCCCAACTTCCCAGCCAGACGGAGGAGACAATAAGGTGTAAAAGAATGATACAACCTGTCCAGTAGTAATTCATTTTATACACAAGCATTCCTAATGAGATGAGACGAGATAAAAGCAAAAGGGCCCTTCCCAGCTCGCAGCGATACGAGTGATAATGATGATTCGGGGTACGATGGCACATTGCCAACCACTTTACTCCTGTCCTTCTGAACGTAGCATAACTACAAAACGATGATTTTTTCTCGTCTTCGATTACACAATGATTACGTTGCTGATCAGCGACAGCGGTGGACGCAGTTCCAGAGTCGTTAAAATGCTGATTCGGATTGTTATCACTAGAAAAGTAACTATTGTCATGCTTAAACTTTGTATCTGACTTTCCCCTGCTTGAAGGCACTATCACTATTCCTCGCAAATTATTGGTATTGTTATTGCCACAGGTGGATGATGATGATGGGGTAAAAGAAACAGTTGATAGGACGAGGAAAGACATCACAGCGCACAGCATCTCAACGACCACCAACCACGATGACAATATATGATAGCTCTATCAAAATAAACGAGAAAGAAAAACTTAACATTAGACCTTTATGACATTACAAAGCTCATCAAGGAAATTGCTCATAAATCACGATACCATTTAAAATTAGCCATATAAAAACTCGATGTGTGTTCAACGCATCTCATCATTTTAAGCTTCTCTTTCTCCTTCTATTCTTCAAAAATGACATTATTTATGATGGTCACTTACCTCAACTGAATATTCGGGGAAGGCTTGTTGCTGAGTCGTGAGAACCCATGCCAAATGGATTGTGACAAGTGGCAAGGTTTGTATGTAACTTTGAATTGTTTTCAGCTTGAAAAATTCTTCGAGATCTGCTTTGTCATAAGCAAACGCCAGCTTAAGGTAGCGCCAAAACATACCTAGAGAAGAACACAACAAAAAAAAACTTTTTTTAGGTGTGCACGATGATGAGGAGAAAAAATGATACATGGACAGATAAAACAATTCGAATATATCACCGTATCTAAACAAACGACCCTTGTACCGTAAATAAAACTCATAAATTATCAATTATGACAACGCATCTCTCACAGCAAACAAACATAAAATATACTTCCCTTTTGTTTGCATTATCGCCCGTGGCTTGACGTGATGTGATGGAGAAAAGGGGAAAGAGAGAAAGAAATCATTTTCTATTACTGCAATGGAATTGGAAAACCATTTTGCATACAAAAGATTCACCATGAAGAGTGGTAAGAGGAGCATCAAGAAATGAAATTAAATGCTTTTTAATATTTTAATGGAATGCATCCAAGCATATTAAGGAAACGATCATACATCATTTAAGGCAAAACGATATGAGCTGTCAGACTATGTACGGCACACCGTTCGTTCTTCTAGAGTATATCTGTATATGTAGGTTTTTAGTGAGGTGGTGTCATGTTACACATCAAATTATGCCAACATAACGAGAAAAAAAATTCTGTTGAACCTTTGATTCTGAAATGTTCTACAAGTTTGAAGGAAAGCTTAAACTAGGTATAATTTGTAATGCATTGGTATAACAATGATGAAATGGTTGTAAATTGAGGGAATGAAATGAAATGCAACAAAAAAAAGCACATAAGGAATGAAATGAAATGCAACAAAAAAAAGCACATAATTTGAATAGAATATGTATACACGACGCTTTTTTGAGGCATGATGGCAAGTTGAGATATGACTTGGATTGTTTGTTAAAACGGTGCATGTCCCAGCTCAAGAAAGAAGAAAAAAATGATATGATTGATTACCCAAAAGAAAGGAGTGCATCACATAGCAAAGAAGCCTGCCACATAGCCGACCAGAAAAGTCCATTCCTTGAAAGACCCATATAATGCTGATAATTGTGACAAGGAAGGATGACACGACTGCACTGACGATCACGAACCACGGCCACGAAGAAGTGACTCCTGTAGCTACCTCCAATTCGGGTAGAAGAAGCAACCGGCAGCATTGAACTACATATAAATTTTTTTGAGAAGCATCCACGAGTAGAACCGCTTCATAATTGTTATGTGATGTTCGGGTTAGCTATCCAATTCATGAAACAATGTTTGCTTACAAGTGCAATAATCAGGTAATAATAATAATCCTAATAGCACTGCGTCATAACTATTATGGATCAGTGAAAACTGAAGCACTCGTTTGGTGGCTACAACTTTTTCTTCGGTTTAACAAGCTCACAAGAGGAAAAAAAGGTGTGTTTGCAGGCACTCAACCTGCTCAACATTTGTACGTGCTTCGGTATATTTTATTTTCTCATTATCATATTAAGACCCTTTCATCTCATCCACCTCCCCATCACGTTTAGCTATTTTGCGTACGCAAAAACAAGAACCAGATTTTTGCGAAAGTGGAAAGAAAAAAGAAACAAGAATACGTACTTACTTTACTCTCAAATTTGCATAGGTACCTCACCTCCATTCTACCAGAAATACAATTCAATGCTAATGCTACCACTACTGCCATTGCCACTGCTACAACAACCACCGAGAAAACTACACGAGTATGAGATGTTCATCATTCGAGAAAAACAACATTTTTTCAAAGATTTCATTCAAATTCACTACTACGACTACTGTTACTTAGAATCGAGTCGATTGAGTCAAGAAGTCTGATGAATAGGTAATTTTTTTTATCGGGAATCATCTTTATTTTTTATTCTCGCCTTGATTCAAATGGTGTCTTTACGAATGACTTGATTTTTTTTACATATAAAGAGGATTGTTTGTCACTATTTCAAAAAGAATTTATTCATTGGATTCATGTACAAAAAAATTCAAAGCAGTTGAGAATACGACATTTCACAATCAGGAAAATAAGAAAGCGGACGCTACTAATCCGAATAAAATTGAGAATTTTTATTTGTGTAAGCGGATTAAAGAAAAAGTCATGCTTCAACTGACACATCTTTGGCAAATCATAAGCAACTAACTACGTGACAGGGGAAACGATGACGTATTCTGATCATTTATTTTTAAAATTGAAAAGTAGATGAGATGAGGTAGGAATGCGTGAAATGATTTTGACGGATTATGTTTCGTCGGGATTCCAAAAAAGACTAGTTTTCAACAAGAAAAAATGTACAGATAATTGAAGGAAAACTTTGATTACTTTCATGAAATCAAATCTTTGGCATGACATGGCTGCATTAGCTCATTCTTTACAAATTAAAATAAAGAATTATACGAGGACATGATGCGCAACATCAGTTATTTTTGTCTGATCAATACTGATCACCGTACGTTGACTTTTGGTACGTTAGCTCATGTCTGCCTGATTTTTTTTACCAGGATATGATGTGATGGTTTGCAATTTAAAATCATTTTTAGGTAAATTCTTTACCATATCAGGAAATGTTGTTATTCAAAATTGAAACAAAAGTCGTGAAAAGGATTAGATTAAACAGTATTCTGTGCCGGAGGGAATGTCTGAAATTTTAAAGTAAACAAAAAAAGTACTTCTTACCTGTATGGCCACCTCAATCAAGTATGTCACCACGAGAGTGGAGGCAATAGTCAGTTTTGATTTTGACTGGCTTTCATCATTCGCAGACAAAGGGTCACCTCCCGTAACCGAAATAGAGGTGGATGGATGTTGTTGAATTGTGAAAAGTTCTTTTGATGGATGCCGTCGGTGGTGATCGGCTTGTAGATTTGAAAGATAATTATTTGGCGAATTCATTGATGCGGCAGAATAAGATGAAGAGGCTGGTCTTGTGTTTACTGATGTCAATGACGGCATTACAACAACGGTATTATTCGAGCAGTCCTCTTCTTCATCTTCCTCGTCTGGGATTTCTGCAATGCTAGCGGATTTTGAATATGGACTTATCCGATGAAGTTGATTAATTTGGTGACTTTTTCTTCGACTTTGGTTTGTATGGATTGTTTGATAGCGCTTTTGGCGCTGGTAAACCTTCTTTACTCATCTTGACTTTACGAATGTACTTCAGTTGACAGAAGAAGTCAATCCGCTAAGAAGAGGCGTTAGTAGCTGAAGTGCCTCCCCAAGTAAAGGCATTACATTCTGTAAAGAGAAATAAAAAAAAATTATTGATAAGAATGATGAGTAAGGATTATTCAGACATTTGCAAAATCACTCGGTCACCTGTCGCAAAAATAATCCATTGTTTCTTCCCATTTAAAATTAGTCAAACGAAACGTATGGCAATAATTGCAAAAGGCTCATTAAATTGGACAAGAAACAAGCATTGCATTGCAGATGATGATGACATGAAGCTATCAGTGCTCCAATTAAGATTTTTTTCTGTGCACTGTACACAAAACGACGATTTAATGTGACAGAGAGACAGAATGAGTTCTCATAAAAATGCATCGTTTTTTTTCTCCCATGCTTACCAAGCCAGAAAAAAAGATTTGAATAAATGAGTAATTGAACCAGAATGAAAACAAGATCTCACTGGTTAGTTTTTCTTGCCAAAAAGATAAGGAACTAGGAATACGCCAGTTGGTTTAGTCATCATAACATCATGAAGCCGGTCCGACTTCATCCATTCATTGCGCATTCATTCCCTTCACAATAATAACTTCTGCATCGCAGCAGTTGTATTGTGTTGTGTTTTCGATCAATTGTGCTTGTGCAATACAAAAAATTTTACAAGCAAACCTACACGTTTTCCTTCCCCACGGAGAATTTTACAAAGGTGATTCGAGTTTTGACACCGAGTCCTCATCTTTACTCGTCTTTTTATTGCAGTTTGCATTGCTGTATCTATCTAGAAAATCTTGATGATGATGAGAATGCTCATTGCTTACATTGAAAAAGAAAGTCGTATCTTGCAAATCAAAAAAAAGTTATTATTGTTGCAAAAGCTAGTCTGCCATAACTGTCACCTTTCACTTGCTCTCCTTGTCATTTTTTTCGCTTCAACGCTTTTCTTCTGTGGACATTTATTAGACTGTATGGGTGTAGTTATGAAGGCAACTCCCAGCAGAAGCTGTCTGCCTCCATCACATATCAACTTTGATTTTTTTTTGTTCATTCGTTCGTTTGGAGAACAATACATATATTTTATGATTTCCATACTGGATCAACAATTTCTGTTTTGTTTTGGCTCATCATAATTCCAAAATGTTAACTGACAATGAGCAAGTAGGCTTTCTGGTAACGATGTTTGAACTAAACCTGTGCTTATGCGTAGTTATTGCTAAACTATCTACTTCAATAATATTTTTTGTTATGAATCTATAACGGATGTAGCGAGTTATGTTTATTTGTTATATCGTTTTGTCTTCTCCCCCTTTTCCCATTTTACTGCCTGCCGGTCCATTCAAGTTCCTCACAGCTTCTTATTGCTCTTTTATAANTTTTTTTTTGTTCATTCGTTCGTTTGGAGAACAATACATATATTTTATGATTTCCATACTGGATCAACAATTTCTGTTTTGTTTTGGCTCATCATAATTCCAAAATGTTAACTGACAATGAGCAAGTAGGCATTCTGGTAACGATGTTTGAACTATATCTGTGCTTATGCGTAGTTATTGCTAAACTATCTACTTCAATATTTTTTTTGTTATGAATCTATAACGGATGTAGCGAGTTATGTTTATTTGTTATATCGTTTTGTCTTCTCTTCCCTTTTCCCATTTTACTGCCTGCCGGTCCATTCAAGTTCCTCACAGCTTCTTATTGCTCTTTTATAAGCATTCACGATGTATCCATACTAATCAAGTAATCTGACCACTGTGAAATAAAAAACTGTGTTCTCTCTGGGAGTTTCACAACAATCGAAACAAACGAAACAGGTATATAGGTATGCAAAAAAAATACATAAAAAAGTGAAGCTTAAGCTTAACGACAAGTTTTTTTCGACAAAAAGACACATTCCTTTGATAATAATATTTGCGGGAATAATAATTTTCCCAAGTAAGTGTGGATAGCATAGAGGCAAACATAAAATGGAATTGAATTATATCGCATTTTCACTATGAAAATTTATTGCCAACAGAAGAAGAAGAACTTTGGCAGTAGTAACCAGTCTTTAAGAATCCTATCTATTCCCGTCAATAATGTAAGAATCTATCAGTTGATGGGCATGAGAGAGTGTAGGTAGGTACGTCTTATTATATTTTTCATATTGTTTTTCAACTTAACCCCTTCCTTTTTTTTCATTTTGCTCCCTTATTATCCGGAGGACACGAATTTTTTTACTAGAAGTTGTAAAAAATGGACGAATTTTACTACGTTCACGTTTTGTAAGAACAGCACGATTACTTATTGAGCGAGCAGAAAACAGCATTTTTTATCTCTTTTTTTACCGACAACAACATTGTAAAATATTTTCTGGTTGAAAAAAAAACGACCGAGTACGGAGTCAAGAAGAAGACCAAAGTCAAAGCAAGTCTCGCTCGCTCTCATCGTCACAAAAAAAAGACAAGAGTCAAATACCAATAATTTATCTTTCCTAACTTCTTCTCTTCTACGACTTCAGTTATGTAAGTAACGCCAGGAAGAGGCTAAGGCAATGGTTTGGATAGATAATATAGGTAGTTAGGTACCGGTGCAATAATGTGATTTGAAGTTTTGTCGTTTTGTGGCTTTTGCTTCTTGTTTATTTAACAAAATCGCCTGTATCTTTTTTCACTTCTTCTGCGGTAAAAATTATTGCCAAGAATGTAATCTATTACTTTACGCATTGGTTGACCACAGAATAAGTGAAGGATTTGCGATGGCAAAACTAACGTAAGTTATGTTATATCAATGACAGTAACCAACAATAGCCTAAATTTTTTCAAGTGACTATATCCTCTTCTGTAGAGATTTTCTTCCTGCTTCGTCACAAAAGATTGTTAGCATGATAGACGCAGTAAAATTTAAATTACATCACACTTTTATGGTCCACTCTGCATAATATTGTTGAGTATATAGGTAACTTGAAATAAGTATGTAATCTGTAATCCCGGCAAAGAACGGATAAGTATTTTTTTTTTTCAATGTTACCAACTACCAACTAGTTTTATTTGCTGAAATGTATGGCAGATCAAATAGCAAGTTAAGCTGTGATGGATGGAATGTTTTTCTTTCCTTATGAAACGATTGATTTGCTTGCTTTCGCCGTTTGAAGTGGTGTTGCGAGCTTTTTTACTCATGCTCATGTATGCAGATTGGCATCTGCCAGCACCCCGTTAGAATGATTTACCTTTAGAAAAAAATAAGATTAATCGATAAAATTAAGGTATAAAATGGCAATAAAAAGCGAGTTCTGTATTTATTCAGCTTCCGTCTTAAAGTCATGCCGGGAGGGACTTGTTTTTCTTTTATGCTTGATTGTGATAGGGTTTATTAGTTTTTGACCAGATGAAGATGAAATAATGAAAATAATCTGGTTGCGTAGATTTACGATGCAATCGTTATCATTAATATTTTGAGCTTGAAACATTGACTGAAACGACTTTTCATTAAAATTCCAATCGAAAACGATTGATATTTAAAAATGAAATCAATGGAATGCATAAAGCACACATCTGTACATCATCAGAGGAATCAGTTTCTGAAGAATCATTCAATTACATTTCATTTTTAGGCAGCAGTAAGAATCCTCAATAATTTCGACGTTTTTACTATCAAAACATTTCTTGCTGGATTCCTTCAGTAAAATGAAACTTCTGCGTGTGAACTCCTATGGTTGAAGTGGACATTAGAGGAAAAGATCCCTACAGTTAATTTGTACTTTTTACGGAACATGAAAATGGGGGAACATTTTTGTAACGAAACCACGGCAAAAATATCATTTCATTTTTTGCCTGAAGGTGTACTTCAAAAATCTTTTTCATATGGGGGAAAGGGAGATATTACGTAAAGTTTTCTACCATCCCACATCTCATTTACAATTTTACAAGAGCGTGAAAAGTGGTTCTTTAGAAGAGGAACATGTTATCCACATTTTAGAAAAATTGCTGAATATTTCCAGTGAAATACTAATGGGCTAAAAACGAGGTATTCTTTAATTTTATTTTACTCACAAACGAAGTCAAGAAGCCTAATGGCTTAAGCATGTTAAGGATTGGTCCGTCTTGCTCACGAATTCTAAAAGCTGAAATTCAAGAGAATGGTGAGGAAACAATGTGCGATACTACTAGAATATCTGGTTCATTAGCAAGAACCGCTCCTCTGTTTTTGCTCACAGACACATTTTTTTAGAAACACAGCAAAATTTATTTGCAAAAACCGATTTCGTCAACATGGCAGAATGATAAAGAAATGTCACCAATAAGTAAAAAATAATAATATTTACGTACGACTAAAAGCCCCGAGAATATTTTAAAATTTGGTTAATAAATTGTTTGCACAATTTGCCTAAAAGAAAAAGATGAATGACTTGGTGGTCCCTAATCTTCACAAGGGAATTATGTCTCTTGTCATAATGTCCATAAAAACTTATACATTTATTATTCTGTTTACTATTTAATTTTTGTATTCGGAGCTTCCTTTTCAAATCGACCAAGTCTGGGACTCAGGTAAATAGATGTTAATCAAAAGAGGAGACGAACACATTCAAAAGAATTTCTACTTCTACGTGATATATGTACTCATATCATCTTAAAGAATGTCGTATGGACCTCCTGTGACTTACAGATTCTAGTGCACGAAACTAAAAACGAGGTTTTATTAGTTTTTCTGGGTAATGCAATTATGTATTTACCAGACAAGGGCCCAGGAAATACCTTTTCTCATTGAAATCCAGCAGAGCAAAGAATTTAAACCAGCCCTTTCAAAAAGTCGATGTCACACATGGATTACATTTCTTGAGAAACATATTTTTTTGTATAATTTTTGCCCATCTCACGTCTTAAGAAAGTAAAGATATTAAATAGTCTCTTACTTATTATTGTACTGCTTAAAAATAAATCCCTAAGCTGAAAAGCCACAAAAATACACCTTTCTTCTCCAAATGTGTGAGTACTGAGCACACAAAGAAACTAAAGCATAAAAAATCAGTCAGCTTTTCGTCGTATCCGTTGAGTAAACAAACAAAATCGGGTCTTCCTTACCCACAGTTATAATACCCACATCAAAAAACGACGAACTGCATTGCATTGTTGTTTTGTCCTCAAATAAAAATATGTATGATTTAAGTTAGATTTAGGCATTGCCAGCCGGACACCGGCTGTGAAGTGTCTCCAGAGTCCAGTGGCTTGTGAATTTTCAGTATAATCATCATGATGCATGTTAATGCAGTAGTTGTATAGACTTTAAATAAAACAACATAGTCGACTTGTATTTTTGAAAATCTACGTTTTTTTGTCCTTTTTATCTGATCGATTTATCAATCATGCTACAAGTAAGCATGCATGTCAAGAAAAAGAAGAGACTTTTGTCAACTTTAACCTTTCTTATTCTTCTTGGCAGGGGACCAGCTAAAAATATTAAGGAATGCACGAATACATTGTAGTGGATTTATGCATTAAGATTTGTTAGTCCGTACTTTAAATTTGGAATGGGAGGATCTCGGTGATGATGATGATACAGCGTGTTAAGTGTCATTAATTATTCAATTGTCAAACTAAAGAATGTACAGCATTTCTCAAGCATGGGGCTCGGTCAAATTCACAAATATCTAATCCACTAAAAAGATCTAGATTGTTGGTATCCTTCTTGAACAGTTTAAATGAGCGATCTATATCTAAAATGAGTTTTTTAAAACTTCAGTTCGAGAGTGAAATAGATTGAATTAATTCTACAGCTTTCGAATTTGATGCTGGATAAGACTAAGACGTCTATTCATAGCTGGTGTATCAGTCCGTACATAAATGAAGAGAAAAATTAAACTGATGATGTAGAAACTAAAAACCTAAGCAATTAGCTTTTCAAAATTATGAGGATCTGATCTAAAAAGTTTAAGCTTTAGTATGGATAAACCTTTGTATTAGTATGATGCGTAGATTGGTTAAGCATTCCTTAGTGCCCACTTCAAGGCCCATCTCATTTTCATTCTTGTTGATTCGTTTGTTTGGAATGTAATGGAAGGTGAGAATAACACTCTTTGTATTAGTATGATGTGTAGATTGGTTAAGCATTCCTTAGTGCCCACTTCAAGGCCCATCTCATTTTCATTCTTGTTGATTCGTTTGTTTGGAATGTAATGGAAGGTGAGAATAACACGAGTCCGGCTTCCAGCGCGTCATTATTATTGTTGTATGGCAATAACAATAAAGTCTAACTACGGTTGAAGAATGAAAGTGATTATGACAGTGGTTTTGAAGCAAGAGCAAAAGGTGCCCTTTTTGAAGGTTTGTGTAAAGAAAATAGCCTGAGATGTTATATCCAATGCAATGCCTATGGGTGCGTACGCTTATTAGTAGACAAGTCCATTTGATTGAGCAAAGATCTAATTGGTACACCTGCGAGCAACAACTGACGTTAACATCAGAGAGAAAAATTCTTCCACTAAGTTCACACTTGAAAGTTACCGTGATATTTTTAGGAAGGAAGCGTAAAAAATTTCTGTCATAAATTCCGAAACCTCATTAAGATATTTTCTTGTAAAACGACTTTTATGCACTATGCGGGTAAACCGCATATATATGGAATTTGTAAAAAATTGAAAATTATAACTGTCCAAATCAACAATGCATGTACTGGGAAGAAGAAAAAAAAACGATGATCCTTTCTGTGAAGAAACGCTACCTGGATTTGCAAACAAAGATTAAAGTGAAAAAGATGCTCCACGCCCAAAATACCCTGGAATTCCAGCAGTTAAAGATCTTTAAAATCTCGGATTCGAACGTTAAATTCTGATTTTTATAGATTCTGGAGAAAAATGATTAGGAAGATGATCGTCAGGAATAACAACTAGCATCATTATTAGCAGGCTAACGACAGGAGGTTGCCTCACGTCAGAAAAGGTGTAGTCCTAATATGTATTTTTCTTTTTTGATCATCACAAATTTTCGTGTTACTATTATTGCTTTGTTCGTGCTTCCCCAATTTTACCTTCTTTGGAAATACATTTTATTTTCTTAAAAGAGAGGGAGACGAAGAAAAGAATTCTATTTTCTTTTCTTAAACATTTTTGTCCTGTTGATGCCGGGAAGAAAATACATTTTCTTGGTTTGGTGGGGAAGGACAAGGAAGCAGATAAATTCTACCTGGCTAAGGGGCGAGAATAAAAAAAGTTACAGATGTACTTCTCTTTTTTAAAACCTTTTCAACAAAAATGATGTATTCCCAGATGGTACTGAAGATTTAGCTTTTGCTTTAAAGATATTTTTCCACGATTAAAAGTGTAAACCACAGGGCCAGGGTCGCGTCACCACGATATTTTTTTTCTTGTAGAGGTCAAATAGTTTTTAAGAAATCCATTTCACCCCTCATTTCACATTCCTTGACTTAACCAAACAAAACAAATCCACATAAGAAATTTCCTACATCAAGATATTTTAGTTTGGGTGATGCCTGTTCCTGGCTTCATGCTTTTTAACATCGCTGATGCTTGTTTTAAAAACATATTAGCACATAGTTCCTGAGCTCGTGCTGTTGTGTCTACAACGATGCAAGAAGATCCCTATACAAACCTTCCCCACTACGTGAACTTCATATTTGTACATAGCTAATGTAATCGGGATTTTTTAATATGAAGCTGCGATGATATCTCTTTTAAGACATTTGAGAGGGGAGTTAATAAAAATTTTATTACCTTTTAGAAGATTCTCTGGCTCATTTTGATTAGGTATCGATAATTACGGACCTCTCGTCAAACAAATAATCATGGATTTTTAAGGATGTAAACGAACGAAAGATACTCAATGCGAGACTAGGTTTCGCCAATAAGGGTTTATAGGAACACGATTTCTTTTCTTGGGCCCTGTGATTATGACAGATTATGAGTGTTGTGGCCACACCTACCACCAAACTGCCTATCCATTTTATTCAACCTGTCTTATTCTTTCGCTTACGTCATACGTAGGATTCTTTTTAAGTATCGGATAAATTGTCGGGGAGCAGCGTAAACGAGGGTGAGCTGTGTGCTAAGCGCATGCCTGCAATTTAAATTCAATTCGTAGAAACAAGAGTAATCATTCAAGAAAACTTTATGAAATTTGAATATTCCATTAAAAGGATGTGACACGAGGGAGATTTACAAGCAGTCTACAACTTTGTATCGTGAAAGTGATTGATGGATTGGTTGCCACCGGAAGATGAATTGCCCTAAACAAAACTTGTGTGATTGTGCATCGAAAATTTTTATTGTTGTCTTTTCTTAGTCATGTCTTCAGTTTCCAAATAAAGTGTGGAATGGTTTTCCCCTCATAAAAACAAATAACAAATTAATACATTACAAGTAAGAGTAGCATTGCAACTTTGAAGATCAAGATGCTCAGTTGAAGTTGGGATGTGCTCGTGGTAGAGCAGGTACAATTTGGAAGTTCGAAAAATGATGGCATTCTTCATGCTATAGCTATGCAAAGAGATTCTTTCTCCCTGAATTTGTAACATCGGGGGATAGAGTTTGGGCTGGGCTCAGAATGTCATCCTAACAATAGGAAGCCAAGGAATTTACACCAATTTGAAGTGATTTATAGCTGCCACAAAAGATTTTCTTTTTGGGCAAGGAATAAGGAGCACACAATGAATGATATGCCATACAATGGGGGAAAAGAAGTTCAGAGAAGTCAACAAAATAATTCATATAATATCCGTTGGAAGAAGAAACTGTGGGCGATGCAAGACAAAATGTCTATTATTATGACTACTTTGATGGTTAACAAATATAATTTCCCTCATGGGTACACTAAACAATATTTAGCGAATTCAAATCTGTACGGAATATAATAATAAGAGAATATAGTAGCTATTGAAGGAACAAAAATATAATCCCGCTTTAAACCAGTAAAGCAGTTTTGACGAGAGTTTCAAGTGCATCATATAATCCTCCATTATTATGGATTTATTATCGTATCTAAAAGAATGACTTTATGATGGCCCCGTAAAAAATAAAAATAGAGAACACAAGAGATTAGCCCTCATTCCGAAGGAAAAACTCTTTCTTTTCGATTGTAAGTACATGTAACATTTTATGAACTAAACCTCAGGCCCAAGATGAGTCTTAAGATTCATTATTGATTCATTCTTTAATATCCTGTCAAATAAAAATCGTCTTTGTACCTAAGAAGCTTTTACTCTGAGCTGAGATTGTAAGAATAAAATGATTGAAGATATTGTCATTCTTCTCTCGTCTCAAGATCAGACGGGTAGACAGTGACGTTAGTTGGAGCGTATTAGCAATAGAATAAACGCATTGAGATTGTGATTGTGAGAGGAGTGAAAAAGAAATGATAAAAAAAATCAAGCAAACTGGCCATAATAATCTTCAAATGCCTTGTTAAAAAGAATTACGCGTTCCAATCAACAGCTCACATTTGAGAACTAATAAAAAATTAAATTCAACTAAAAGTCGTTTGGAAAAAACCTACTCGGGAGTATAACCTTATGGAATGCTTTTGAGTTTTATAAAGAATTTGCAGAAAGTCATACCTGAGTGTAAATCCTTCCATTAGTTTCACAAGATACGCGAAATGATGAACATAAACAGACACACTATTTTTTGCACAGTTGATTTGCTAATCACCTTCAAAGGTATTGAACTTGCAGAGATGCTCTTCTTCAAGGACGATTTTCAGTTCATAAAGCCGTGTTTTTGCAATTTGAAAAACATTGTCAGAAGATAAACTCTGCTTTACAATGGCCAAAAGGAATGTGATGGGAATTCAGAACACCAACAGAGAGGAAAATGAATCAATGGATTCGATTCGTCAAAAATGCACGTTCATTTAGCAATATTTTTCTCTGCTACTGCGAGCCTCACACTCACTTATGCTTTCTTTTACTTTACAAGCGCAGTCGCACTACACATTTCGCTTTGAAATAAACTTGCGACGACATGAAAGGGGTAAAACCACTGCGTATTTCATGCCGGCCGGAGAATAAAATGTCATGTGAAAATATGTGTTCACGGTTCATGGACAACTTCCTCTTTTTCTGATATCATGAAAAGATAAATTGCACGTGGTTTTACACAGCATTCACAATTTTTTTCTCAAAAAAGTACGATGATGTGAAATGAGCAATTATTTTAAGCTATGTGTGCAGTGACTGTCAAATGTTTCAGGCTGGTTAAAATTAAGAAAACCTTTAGTGAAATAACTTGATGAGCCTGACTTCTCGAGAGACAGAGAGCGAGTAAAGAAGCAACAGACTCGGACCACTGGCGAGTAACTAATGGAATGACACCAATAAAGGAATCAAAACTTAAAACTCGCTTTTTTCAGAAGAGACGAACGAGATGTGGTGGTTTGTGAGTGAGTTTGTGGATGTTATGCATACCAAAGCAGTAAAGCAAAAGCTGTAAAAATGTAAGTACTTTGTTCACTATTGTTGTGATGATGATGAGCGGAGGACGTCTACGATGCGTCTTAATGCGTGAGTACACTATACAGGTATGAAATGAAATGCATGTACCTATACAATTGCTGTTGTGAAAAGGTTAACGTGGTTTCCTTAGGTACATACCGCACGGCCAAACTGGATGGATGGACTGCCAGAAAGAATAAAAAGAGTTCTTTCCCTTCCATCCACCTCTTCTTCTTCGCTGATGATACGTATCTCAAAAAATAATCTTTCATAGATATCCTCCTTGTTGATTTTTATATAAAGTAGAAGCGCAATTATAAGCTAGTCTAAAAAAATTGGAGTTCCATGCTACATCGAACTTTTAACTAAAGACTCGGTTGTGTGCACTATTACCTCATCCAGCATCCAACGCAACGGGCATAATCTTCTTGAAGCGACAAAATTCTTTTTCTAAAAGCAACTAGTAATGAAATATATACCAAGCCGTAATGCATATGGATTTCAATGAGCATTTTCTTGTCATCATTTTTTACTCCTCACTGAGAAAGCTCAGACAACGTAACAATGGATTTATATTATCTAGTCACAATTGTAGACATGAAAACCTCCATGTATGTTTGAAACTTCGTTTCTTTCACAAACTTGAAAGCTCCTTTCACATACATTAGATATATAGTATAAGACATCATTAAAGAAAGAAATGATTGGGGCGAACTTTCGGGGATCCGGGCGAACTTGAAAATTTGGTCGCCGTTTTCCCTAGCTCCGGGAAATGGGCGAACGTTCGCC
>JAHZMX010000749.1:0-13644 GCA_027743895.1 Seira musarum | reverse complement strand
ATACCACCGTATCAGGCCGCACGGAAAACAATGTGAAAGTACGAGTACTTATCAATATATAATTTATTATACCACGTTCGTTTCGGCTTGAATTGGTTTCAACTACGGGAACAAAATCGTTTCAGATTTTTAATTTCGATAAATTCCGTTAGCATAAAACTTGCGCAGATTTAATGGTGCTACTACGACTACTACCAAAATGCATAGTTCAGAAATGTTTATAAACACAATTCTATTTTTGATCGGTCTCGCGTCAGAAAAGTACGTAAATCCAGCTCAGTTTCAAACTGATTCAAACATAAATTCCGGAAATTTATTCCTTCGTCGGTTATTCAACAAATGTGTTGTTCAATTCTCCAGGCGAGAAGATTCACAAGCTTGGTTTAAGTTTCATGAAACGGTTTTAGAGAAATGTGTGAAACTGGGGCATTGTGTGACGCTACAGACAAGAGCTACGGTAATAAGCAGAAGGCCTTTAATCAACTCCAATATCGAGGCCATGTGGGAGCACAGTGATTACGAAGAAACAACAATAATTCACATAAAGATCTACTGGGGTAAACACTTACGCACTCCATGTGTAGCTCAGTTACCAACAGTAATAAAGAAAGATGTTGAGCGAGTGCTACAATACAATCCAAGAAAAAGATTTGCATGGGACACTACAAGGTTTGACATTACTACAAATTACTTCATTATTCCAAGGTTGTCCAATTATGATCTAGTACTTCCCACTCAATCCAATTCTAAGATCATTGTCATCTACTTTGATGATGACAAAGTAGGACCACCTTATTTAGTTTGCAAATCGTGTACACATTTTAAAAAATCAAATGGTGTTATAATTCTTCGCCGTTACAGCTTGTTTGGGATTGATGGTCTATCTCTGGACGACGTTGATACTCTGTGGAATTATTTCCATTCCAACAAAGTAAATCGACTAGCAACACCAAGACCGAAATCAATGTTCTCCGATCAATATTCTTTTCACAGTAATGACTTATCCGGAAGTGTTGATCATCATGTGCAGGCAATGATTTATATCCATAGCAATTGCTCTCAGCACACATGCGGAACAATTTCGTTGGAAATTGAAATTGCTCGCGATAATCCCAAATTAAACAGATTTTTATTCACAGGTACATAATTACGTGGCAGGATACAGGATTTAAGTAGCAATAGAGTCCGTAAAAATCTTAGACTAGGCTTTAAACAATTTTTACAATTTTGTTTCCAGGATTTCATGGATTTCGATATGTGATCATAGGAGAAAAGCGGACGCAAAATGGTGAAGATCTCTTAAATTGGAAGTCACTTTTACGCTTCTTGTCTCCGTATTCATGGAGCTTGTGGTTATGCATTTCCTTACTTTTGATTGCATTTCGAAACATACTCATCTATTGTATTCGGTTTTCTTCTCGTTGGCTCTGGATATGTTCCATTCTGCTGGAGCAAGATTTAAACTGCAAAGTTTTGAGAGCGCATTACCTTATCGCCATATTTTCATTTGTTTCAATTCTGCTCCGTAATTTATACACATCATCAATATATTCAGATTTGACTACCCCCACCCCTCCAAAATATTTACCCGAGTCAATAGACGAGCTATTGCGGTTTACGAAAATTCGTTCAATTTTGTATCAATCACCGACAATGGAATTAAACGTGATTGATGATTATTACATAAATGGTATTTACTATGACAGCTGTATACTTTTTCGAAAGTTTGATGGAGTTGCTATGCCATCACACTGGGAACCTTATTGCAACAATTCGTTTCTTAATGGTTTAAATACCAACGGAAGCCGTTTAACTATTTCCTTTGCACAAAGTTACCTACTGGCAAGTCTGAACGATCGAAACGAGTTCGGTAAGTTAGATACAGCGTTTGCACTTGTGTTTCAAAAATATCCCGGTGTTCCCAGTTTAGACTACTTCATCCCTCTTGTCAGCCTCTTCAAGAAACGACCAATCTACATTAACAATGAAGCACAGAAGTTGCCAGACATTTTTGGAGTATATCTGCGTTCGAGTGCCCCTTACTTCATGCCATTCTTTATTCGGCAATTTGGCGCTGTCGTAGAATCTGGCCTGTATGATAAGTTAAAACAGTACATGGGTTTTTGGGAATCTCTTCGAACGTGGAGGGACTTGGGGGAAAGTAATAAAGAGATTTGTTGGCATTGCTTGAAGCGTAAGTGGTTTGAAGATGGAGTAGAGAGTGATGATAGTTGTGCAGGAAGTCATGAGGGGATCGGTCACCATCAACTCAGAGCTTATTTACAGTCGCCGTGTGAACGCAATCGTCCCACTAACTTGACGGAACTTTTTGCTGCTTGGGTTATGTTTGTGATTTTAACATTGCTTTCGATTCTCGCGTTTGCGGTTGAGCTGATTGAGGGAACGAATCTCCGACGAATTTTAGCGAATGCCATGAAAATCAGTGTTGAGTTTATTACGAAATTGTTTACTTTCTTAAAGACATTTAAAAGAGTAAGGATTACAACATCATGAAGCGCTATTCAATTAACAATAAAGTGATAAAAATTGGATTATGAAATGTGACAGAAGCAACAATGATTCGAAGATTGCGAGATAAATAAAATACATGAATCAGTCTAAAAAAAATCATTATCGTCGTACTGCATTGACGGTGGCATTCTCAAACTAAAAGCTGGAAGTGCTTAAATAAGCGATTCGGTATTAAAAGTCAAACAGGCAAATGTGTTAAGCAACCAATAACATCGACGCTTTTACACTCGGAAATTTACACTGCTAACAGGGACTAGCTCGTGGAAACAATCGAACATATTCATCAGACCGGGCCAGGGGAGAAAATATTTCATAGGTTCGACTGGGCATACAATTTGTTCAAGGAATCACTGAATGCATTAGTGGGTTGCATGGACCGGTTATCGATTTACAAGTCATTAAAATTAGCTAAATGTTTGCACTATTTTTTTAAGTACATGTCACAACTTACATTATTGCGCATTATTAAAGTTATTAAAACGGATTAAAATGAACTTTAGTAGTAACAGTAACAAGAGGGTTAGTTATTTGTCAATTGTAAGTAGGGTGAAAACCTATAAATAAAGATGATTTTAAATAAAGATCCATCTCATGAGCTAATCTATTCGTTATTATATCACTTTTCGAAATCCCCCAATCCCATAAATATTTTCGCATACCAAATCCTACACCAGTCGAGTCGGCTGCCTCTCTGCACTATTATTTTCGTCCTGGTAGATTAGGTAAGACTTTGATTTGACTTGATGCGAAAGAGGATGATGCTTCCCTCGTCTTTGTTCATCTTTTATTTGTGTAATCACTCTTTTGGTCTACCAATGCCTCATTGTTTCAAATTCTCTGAGGCAAATCTTCTGCTAAACCAAAGTTAACCCAGAAAGTGAAAGTAAACGAGGGTCAATTGAAAATATTGAAATTGGACCGTCGCGTCGATCCCCTTATATTTATACGGTATTAATCTATGCGTACTTATCTGATTATTTCTATGGAATTAATTAATTAAATGAATTCCGCAACTAAACTTCTAAGCAGTTCTTCTAAGTCAATGAGAACAGGAGAGTCGCTTTTGTTTCCTTCATTATTTGTAAATTACTTCATTATTGGTAAATTAAAACTTTTCAACAAATATAAATATTAGCTACACAGCAGTTACAGATTCATTATCATAATGTTTATTCCAGCAAAAATCATATTGAATCAATTGAATGACATAAGTTGTAAATATCAGCATATCAGAAAAAGGATAAGTTAATTAGTCGTTAGAAATACAAATACATCATTAAAAGGTGTACAGCACATTGTTTGATAACATTCCTAAATTATGCTTTGTAAATTGCTTTAGTACTACAAATTATAGTACATAATTTACTTTACCTTTTACAGGCTCCAACTCTAATCGTAAGAATAACCACTAACAATATTTATTTACAACAGGCCAACACAATAAGGCGTCTAGTTAAGGCTCAATTTCTTAAGAAAATGTTCAGTAAATTCATAAATCATCTACAATCTCCTAAAGTTGAAGAAAGTAACCTAACTAAGTCTAAAATATTAAAATCTGTACAGTTAAATACAAGCAACTACATAATTTTCATTTATGCACGAAGTGACTGGAATTGATGGAAAATCTCCAGAATATTTTTATCCAAATCCTGTGTGAAGAGGAGAGTCTCCAAAGTTGAGCTGTATTGAGCTACTTGTTCCGTGTGCTAAAAAGGTAATCAAAATGAAATGTACATTCTTAATCCCGTTACCATCGCAATTGTACCATTAGCATTCAAAATGCTCAAAGAAAACAATTTAATTCTGTACTGACCTGCATGTATTTCAGGAGCATGTCCACAACAACGGATAACATTTGGGTGTCCCTGTTCCACACGAAGTATGCTGCTTTCAAAACACACAACTGGGCATCCTCAGTCTCCACGATCCTTTTGAAGACGGGTTGATATTTCGCAATAGCCGAGTGAGCATGAGTCAAGCTTTTCGATCCAAGCATAAATAGAGTTTGGGAGAAAACATCAATAGCAATGGGGTTGTGGGAGGGGGGCATGCCGTCATCACTCTCCAGTGGATTTGGAATCTCCCCAAGTATGACCAGGATCTCGTCCATGGAGGCCTTTCCTCGGAACGCGGCTTGGAGCTGCTTTGCTTGAAGAGTGCCAATCTCAGAAGTGCCGTCTGAAATTATAAAATTCCGTCACTTAATTAACTTCAATTATAATAATTTTATTTAACTTTAATCAATATTCTTACCGTCTCTGTCAGCAAACCGATATACTGGCTCCTGGATTGGAGGAATCAACCGTTCAAAAGATGGAGGAACTAACTCCACAATCCTTTCATAGTAGGACAGTCGCATACATTTCATAATGACCTCCGCAATAAATTTCGGTTTTGGATGGTCAGGATCCAATTCAAGGGCTTTTGCCCAATCGTCCCATGTCCACCGGAACTGGAAGTTGCTCAAGTGGTATGAAAACCAATTTGCGAAGCGGTCAATACACGCGGGATGCATGGTGTCAATCCTCTCGAAAAGCAATTCAGTACTTTGGGCAAGCACTAACGGGATGACGCCTGGAGACTTACGACACAGTTCAATTAATATTGAGCCATAACATATTTCCAGATATTCCGGGGTAGGAAGACGGAATAATTCTCCAATGATTACTTCCACAATCATGTACTCCAGAGGGACACGGTTGTTGTGTTGATACTCAAGTAGATGCACAGCGCTGAGAAAATTAAAAATGGATTTTTTACTGACTTTTGAAACAGATGGAACATGAGCCTTTCAATATTTTAATTTTTGGCTTACCAATCTCGTCGTTCATTATGGTACTTCCTCAAAATGTCCCTGAGCTCCTGCTCAATCAAATAACGTTCAATGCTGTGAGTTCCTGGAAGTACAGGCGCCATCGCTCCTTCAGGGCAATCGGTGTAATCAAACAGACGAAACACAACTTGAGGCGTAGGATAAACCATATTGTCGTGATGTGGAGGCAAAGAAATCTGCGGCAAGTTATGCTGCAGTGCCTCGCATAAAACACTATCGAAGGCGATGTAAGGCCGATCTTATGTGCTTCTCCATCCACCCATCCAACTTGAGTTTCTCCACCTGAAGCCATAAGCACTCCAAATATTCCTCTTGCTTGTGAAACTCATCCGTTGACCAGACACGGAGCATTCCAACGTGTGTACGCTTCCGCTTCCTCATGAAGTTGTCGATGGTCATTATCAACCTCTCAACAGTTTGCTCCTTTTTATCGTAGAGTTCCCTCCCAACCCAAGGGAGACAGTTGAGGATTGCGAAGACCAACCAATCCCGACGTACTTGAGGAACTGTAGTGTCCACTGCACTCTCCATGAATGTGTCGTAAAGCTGGAGGAGTGATGTTGCAGAGATTACGTGTGAATTCACAAGATCCGAAATGAAGCGAAGGGTGTACTGAGCATGGGACCAGTTTCCTGATTTTAGATGTTCCTTAAACGACTTCACCAGAGTTTCCACAAACTACAATCAAAAATGAAAATTCAATTTAAGGTCCAATCAAAAACAATTTAGACTTGATTTATTCTAATCGCTGTCGCGTTTTAAAACTAATTAAGTTACGTACCTCTCCCCCAAAGTTATAGTTCTTCGCATTCAGCAATCCAGCAAGGGTCGTGTAAATAGAGCATTTCTCTGGATGAGATGTAACCACCTCCACAAGTAAACTGAGAATTTTCTGTTTATTCTCCGTTAATTCGGACTCCAGAGTCTGGGCCGCTGTCTCAATGCTTGTTTCAACGGACATTGCCTTCTCCCCAACAGTAAGAATACATGCTTTTATGGGATCTTCCTCCTTCCGCTCCGTGTAGGACGCTGTCCTCCTCCTTTTGAAATACCGATCTACATTTAACAAAATGAAATAAAATTATTATTACAGTTCCCCAGTCCATAACTACGACCACCTTTTCATGTCATGGTAACAGGTCGCCCATTCAATATAATATACAAACCAGACAAAAAAAATATATTTTTTCGCTTACCACCACCTTCATGATCTTCATAAGGACGGCGTTTACCACGATTCATTTTTTTAAATTCTAATTTTTTTTCCAATTCTAATTCAAAATTAAAACTTCAACAAACAACAAAATAATAACAATAACGGAGCTCACTAAATTCACTCCACTATACAGATTATAAATTCAAGTTTGGACAATAATTTAAAACTCAAAATCACTTAAATCAAAACTTAATTTTGCAAAATTGCAATTGTCAAGAACCTCTCCATTCAAAGTCAACAGTCAAAAAGCACAGTGAATACCAAGCATCATAACAAAAACACCGGACCAGGCAAATATTCAAGTTTCCCTCCACATCTCAGTGTGCACCACAACAAAACATGATACATTCATTATAATGCAGATGCAGAATTCACTTCTTTCGCTCCTTCTTCTTGGCTTGAGCTTGACTTTGACTTTTTGCTTTAGCTATTCAGCTTTGCATTTTGCTTTTCTGCACAGCTGTAGTGATTGCGGATTATTGGGTTCGGTTGTGTGGGTGAATGACGTAAATGGATTTTGATGGAGCACAGCAGATGCAATTGCTCTAGTGATGATGATAGCGATTTAAAATTACTCGTTCTACTTAAATTAAATTCCTTTAATTACGTTCTCGTTCTATTCGTTAGTCCTTCTACTTTAATTAAATTCAAGCGAGAATAATGTAATGTTTTGAGGTTCTAGAATTAATTGCGGTAGTGGTAAGGTGTGGTGGTGGAATAAAGTTAAAAGTTTAGTTGTTCTTCTTGTCAAATTCACGCTAATCAAAGCCAAAGCCATGGTGTCTCGAAATCTAACGGAAGTCTTCATTTTAATGAGGAACAATTCCATACAAAGCAGACAACTTTATAATGAACAGGTATTTTATACAGCTATTTAATTAGTTTAAGACACTTTAGGTTGTCGGTAAAAAATGGCAGTAGAAATAAATAAATAATTTATAGTGTGTGGATAATATTTTAATTAATGATATTTCTGATCAGATGTATATTGTTGATTAATTATTTTGTATTTGTTTGTAGAATCCGGATATTTCTTCAGACAGAGTTGCATTAATCAAGAAAGGCCCTTTAGTTGTGGAAGAAGATATAGAGTTGGGGAGTGGGAGAGGAGATGGTGGAATGAGAACAGCTCCTCCTCCATGGATTGATGATCTGGAAGATATTCGATATAATTGCACCCTCATCACACAGAAAATGAAGGAACTTGATAATCTGCAGAATAAGCATGTACAAAGGCCTACATTTGATGATGATGCGACAACGGAGTTGCAGATTGAAGAAGTTACGCAGACAATTACTCGGGTAAGTTAAAATTAAAATAAAATGCGAAGTGAAGTGGCCAGTTAGAAATAATTAAATGTTAATAGCGTTTTGTAATTTTGTAGCTCTTTGGAAACTGTCATCGAATTATCCAACAAATGCAAATGAAAGGGCACAGGTCGTCATGGAGTGAGAAGAGGTTGAAGGAGAATGTTATCAAATCAATCGTGGCTAGTCTAAGGGAATTATCAATGAACTTTAGAGGAAGTCAGGGGCACTACTTACGTAGTGAGTAAAATTAAGAAGAATAATTGCCACATAAGTTATAAAATAAATTATAAATGAGCATTTTGATAATTAAAATCTGCATTTTTGTAGAAATAACGGCTAGAGAGGAAATGTCCAGTCGGTACTTTGAGATTCCAGACCTGATGAGCGATGCTGGACCCTACAGTTATGATCAGGACTTCCTAGTGTCCGATGTAATTAATCTTCGTTAAATATAAAGTCCACTGAAGTTTTCCGGAACATTTTTTTAACCGTTAGAATTCCTGTTGCAGGTGAAAGTTGCTGGTGCAAGACAACAAGAATGGACACAGCAACAACTCCTCGCCCTTGAAGAGGACAACGTGGCCCTCCAAGAACGTGAACGAGAGGTACAGCAAGTTGTCAAGTCAATTATGGATCTTAACACGATATTCCGTGACCTCGCAACAATGGTTTCCGAACAAGGAGGAGTTATCGACAGAATCGACTACAATGTTGAAAATACGCATGTCAAAGTGGAGGAAGGAGTGAAGCATCTCCAGAAAGCTGCGAATTATCAGAAGAGGAATCGTAAATGTGTTTGTTTAGTTTCTACCGTTATTTTAACCGTTTTATTTATCATTTTGCTCGTTGGTCTTACGTAAATTAATTTTATTAAGAATTAGATGAATTATCGGTACTGAGCGCAATTCCAAAACAATGGTTTCATATTTTATTTTAACTAAACGCCAAATTACTGAAGTTTTATTTTTCAACATTTAACTAATCGAATCGAAGCAACGCACAAACCCATTAAATTATAAAATGTTGTCGGAATTGTATTTCATGATTTCGTTTAATACTTAAGGTACGCTACATAATATAAGTTAAGTTTAAGATTTAGAAAGCGATTGTAACCTATGCACTGCACACTGAAGTCATATTTATTCCATTTATTTTGAGTAAACGAATTATTTTTTCTGTTTAATTGCCGAATTACGTCTTAAAATAATTTCATTTGATGTTGGGTCACTTGAGAAAATATAATTGTGAAGGAAAGTTGAATGGAAAATTGTATATTTGAATTGTTAAAGTAATTTTAATTTAATTTTTTAAAAATTATCATCGAAAATTTACTTAAATACCTGTTGGAGAAATACATGCATCCAGAAAGTTTCTGGAATTATAATTTCTCTGTATCCAGGATGTATTCTTGGCCGATTATATAAAACAAATTGAGGGACACCTTTCATTTATTTCATGAGTGATTGTAACGGCAAATGCCACTGATGAAATTAAATGAATTCATGATATCCCAATCAATGAAGAGTGAAATTAAATGGGAAGTTGCTTACAGATTTTTTTTTATTTATTGCTTTGAAAGATTACAGAACAAAATATTGACGCTTCTCGTCAGAGTCGCATGTTGCCCCAGTTGCAATTTTACGACGCTGTGTTAACTTTTTAGTATCCAATTTGACTTTTATGAATTTGTAATGTTTTTGCAAACCTAAAATATATTTTGACATGGTAATAGTTTTATAAGCATCTTTGAGCCCTTTCAAAATCAAATGCCGAACTTCAAGTACAAGGCTTATACTTCCAAGAAGATGACCTCCAAGAATGATCATGAATAGAACAATCACATTGCCTTTCATATTGGGTTCTTTTGGTTCCTGAGAATTCGAATCCCATCCGCTGGTATGAGAAGTTCCCTTTCTGATGAAGCCCACCCACCAATCCCATAGTCCTGCTGAACCAATACCATTTATTCGTTTCTTTAGAAAACTGGAAAATTCCTTACTTTCGTCACCACGGTAAACGTGGAAGACGTATTTCATCTCAGTGTACTTATCCTTTCCAATATGAACAGATTCTTTTCCAGAACTTTTTAGCTTTCTCGCATAAGTTTTGCAAAGATATTCAGGAAGTATGAGAGCCACTCCATTACATTTCTTCAAAACCCCATTCAACGTTGTCTCTTCATTTGCAAATATCTTACCAAGTGGATCCATCTCTGTTCCTTTTCGCTCTCGAAGCGCACGTTCAGTTTCAAGGAAATGTTTTACCATTTTAGGATGTAATTTGGAATTTGTATAAACAAAGCGCTGACGTTCATAAAGCTTTTTAAAAGAGTTTGAATCTTTTTTTGCCTTGTTCTTCAACATCGTACTTAAACTAAGAATCTTGTGAACTTCGGATTCAATACGAATGGAGCTGCGATCTGAATAACTCACAACATGGTCCATAAAATATGGATCTCCACAAGTAGTACGACAATGGCGTATGTATTCTCAAGTCGAGGAAATTTGCGCTACCTACTCTACTGTAAATTGTAAAGTTGGCATCCTTCAATTCTTCCATACGTTCCAAGGGCACTGGTCTTCTCGGACTGATCATAGTATAAACATTTTTGTTTTTGTATGCATTGCTCAGCACCACTGCCATCAAAAATAGTGCCCCAAAGACTGGCCAAAGTGTTTTACTCGACACTGTTGTCTCCGCAAATTCTGTTCCTTGCTCAAGTAAAAGTTTTAGTACAGAAAATCCATTGTTTAAAGCAGATGGAACATTAGGGACCTTGCCTTTGGAAAAATTTGTTGATTCCATTAAATTTATAAGAATGGAAAGAAGAATTATTGTTGCTGTAATAGACAACCACACGTACATGTCATAGCACACTAGTAGCTCTGCGATCGCTACCGGTTCTATTTTACTTTCACCGCAGCTAAGAAATCGAAAATTTTGAATTTATTCTGAACCGACCACTGTGCTTTCAGCTAGCAATACATCCATGGTTTCATGTAAACTTAGGCTTCCACGAACTATGATGTCAATTTCGTCTGAAATTTTGTCATTGAAAATTCTACCATTATGGCATCTCGTTTCTGGTTTTTCTCTGGATCTCACGAGGAAAGAATAGTTTCCTAAAACTGAAATCCAAAAATGTGCAAATCCATGGGCTAAACGCTCACTTGCACTATTGTACGGAATATTCACGCGAGATTTCTTTGTATGGCTTACGTAATTGCTGCAAATTCTAAAATGTCTTGCATAATGTCCTGCAATTCTTAGAAATGTTCCTTGGCCTCCTAAATGAACGATTAGTTCTTCGTCGGATCTTGCGGTACTTAACTGGAAAAAATCAAAATGGCTTGAAATTTGTTGATTTTCATTTATTAGTTTTAATGGATTCGACTTCCTAATTCTGACAAAGGACATTGGCATTAATGTCAGATTTAAGTTTGAGTCTATTGGTTTTGCTCGGACCAAAAAAGAAACTCGATACTTCATCTGCGATACCCATTTTAAATCGTACAATTCACTGAATCTTGTATTATCCAACCGAATCAAGATTTGAATTGGATTGTAAGATTGCCTTAATTCTGGGGGAAGGTTCACGAATGTCAATTCTGATTCCTTTCCTTGGTTTTTTGTGTACAAAACTGGTGGAAATAACTTAATCATTAGGATACCATTCCAAGGTTTTGAGTTCCTGGAAAATAGAAGGAGGTGTAGTTTTAGGCATATTAAATCCCCATTTATGTCATAGACGTAGTGCTCCTGATATTTCAAACTGGGACATTTGTTGCTACGCTGTAGTTGCTTAAAAGAGATGTTCTTGTTATTTGTCCAAGTAGGCTTCACATACCCGAACATTTGTTCAATATGTATTAAATGGGGTGTCCTTAGAATGATTGGAATGGTAGTTTCGGGCAGGTTGACGTTATTAAAATTGTCTTAAAATAACAAGAAAATGTTGGAAAGGTTGTAATACTTCGTTGAAGTTTGTAATGCGGGAATATTCTGGAATTTCTTCACTAAAATATTGTAATCCGAGTGAGTTTTGAAACACAAGGTGCAGAAAAAATGTAACTGGGTATGCGGAATTCATTTTCGCGTTAGATTTGCTTTGCTTACAGAAACGCAACATATCTCAAACAACAAATTTTCAACTAGTAGATTTTGTAATGTTATATATGCATTGCATGCCATTACTTTGGAAATTCTGAAGAATAATCTGACTCGATACATTGTTCAGTATTCACTTCATTATTATATGTACTGGCTTGAAAGAAACTCGACAAAACGGGAATCCAAATTGTGGTAACTAGGTTTACTTGGGAAATTAATTCAGATTGATTTGGTGAGGTTATGAGGTAGTAAATAATCTGCGGCACTGCCTGCCTTAAGTAACAAATTTTATTGACTAAGCTTGTGTTTGTTTGAAAAAACGACATTATTTCGTTTGTTTGGTTCATATTTTCATTCCATGGTGTTGGCATCAACAGGAAGTAATTTTTGCTGTTTACGATTTACCAAATAGCCGATTCGCTGAATGTTTGGAGCGGTCGTTAAGCGAAGGCAATACTTACTCATCATTTATATGAATTATGTACATAATATACACTAAAAAGTGTGTAAGAACCCCGTCTAAAATGTCAGCTTTTCTCGTTCTCCTAATTTTACAACGTATGTGTCAGCGGGTTCTACTGCTGCTTCAAAGATACGCCAGTACTATATACAGCCAAAAAATTAAATTATTGACGAAACTGAATACCACACAAAGAAAGTATTTCATTCACCCAATATATTAGCGACTCACAATTCAAATATTTTGCAAATCCAATGCTTTCACAGTTGTATTTACAAATACCTAAGTATGAGGCAGTACAGTAGTGCAGTGCACTTACAAGTGTTTCAAAATAATCAAACTCGGCTAACCATTACAATGGCTTACGTAAAAACTTCGATTCGGTTTAAATTACGGATATTTAAAGAAGGATATAGTCCTGACGTTTTCAGATTTTTTGAACGTATTTCTACAAATGGAATTTGTTTGAAAATTGTTTAAACCTGTAATTCTTGCGCAAAATACGCCACTATTTCCAAGATTGGACCACACCCCATATTTTATGTAAAAATGGAAACTTTCCATCAACAAACAGGGTTAGACATAACTTATGAGCACATTCAACGTCATCATCGTATGATGGAGTCAATTGCAGCTTTCTAAAGGAATTTATACTTCACTCTATAATTTGCATCGTTCATCAGTGCTATTTTTGAAATACCATTTGGAGACGTTCTATTAAGGTTTGGCAATGACAAAAGTATATTCAGATATCCACTCTTCCCTAAGCGTTCCATTACGTATACTTTGCTTTCTTTCGTCATTTGAAAAACACAGGTTACTCACGCCCCCAATATATTACATGTTTTTTCTTTAGTTCTTTTGAGGTATACTTATACTATTGATATTTTTGACCTCCGCCGTCAAACAAACAACTCCATTTAACTGGCAACCAAGTATTTTCCAAGGCATTTAAGAAGTGTGCGGTCTTTCCTCCGTCGGAGACATTTCGTCATTTGTCGTGAAGTTATTCGGTACTCTTCTGTATGAAGAATTTTATTCCACAACAAAATCTTCTAAAAAATTTACTATTCGAAATGTTTAGCAAGAGACTATACAAAATTATAATATTTCTAACCAAGCTTTCAACCCGTCTTGGGGCTTCTTCGTTAAGATTCGATGAAAGGACTAGGAAATTTTCTG
>JAHZMX010000748.1:0-32310 GCA_027743895.1 Seira musarum | reverse complement strand
CCAAAAAATGCTACCAATGTTTAAAAATGCAATGTTTTATCTCCTAACGTATTGATACTGATAAGAGGTTATACAAGCGCCATTATCACTGACTAACATTTTTATCTCAACACATTGTCACATGGTTTGATAGCAAAAATCCTAAAACATCATGTGCTTTTACTACATTCATTAAAACGCTTATTTTTGTCCTGGAAAATCGTAGATTGATATAGATTTACTGGAACAAAGTCTCCCTTCGTCAGATAGCTTTCATTTCTCGTTATAGAAATATATATGGTCCAAAGTAAAAATTTTAAATTTTTTATTAAGTCTTTTAATAAATATTCAACAAAATGTCTGCAGTTGAGCAGTCGTTGCAGGTACAGCCAGGTTTTTTAATGATAACTAGTCTTATTGTATACTAATATTAAAAATCACAATTTAGAGTTCTTTGAATCTCGCTTTTTCCCCGTCACCAGAAGATGCAACAAAAATACATTCCACTTCTACTACCATAAATGTTCAAAAAACCGAACCAATCACTTACACTTGGAAAAATGTGAGCGTGTGGGTTGGAGCAGAAAACGGAAACAATGATCCAGAGAGTGGATGCTGCCGGAGAAAGAAAAATGGAGGCATTTCAAAGCAGATTTTGAACAATGGTTAGAAGAGAACAAAAAATTGTCAAGTTTTCTTATTCGATACTTTAGTATTTAAGATTTTGTAATTTAAGTCGTCATTTTTTATTTTCCCTCATGTAAAAACCTGTTTCTGGACTTGCACAATTCTTAAACTGATGCTAATCGTGCCTGTTTTCTCAGTGAGTGGGGTAGTTAAGCCTGGAGAACTCCTTGCCATCATGGGTGCTAGTGGTATGAATGAAAAAAATCATAACTCAGAAATGAATGCAATAATCAAGACTTACAATCATCATAAAAACGTAGGCATTGCATTACATTAAGTTGTGAAATTTTTTGTATGAATTTCTACAAAGGTGCCGGCAAAACGTCGCTGCTGAACGTTCTTACTTTTAGAAACACTGGGAAATTGCGGGTTAGCGGGGAAAGAGCTGTGAATGGAGTGCCCATCACTCCCGATATGCTCACCTCCATTTCCGCATACGTTCAACAAGAAGACTTATTTATTGGGACTCTCACGGTGCGCGAACATCTTGTTTTCCAAGCATTAGTCCGAATGCATCGTCATTTATCCTACAAGCAACGAATGACTCGAGTTGAAGAAGTTATTCAAGAGGTTGGTAGCTCATTTAATTTTTAAGTGTTTTCAAATCAATGAAATGTTCTAAGGACTTGGAATTTTGGTCACGTCTTTTTATAAAGTGTTTTCCGATTAACTAAACAGCTCGGGCTGACGAAATGTGCCGATACGCTGATCGGGATCCCGGGGCGAATTAAAGGAATATCTGGGGGCGAAATGAAGCGTCTTGCATTTGCAAGTGAGGTAAAAAAAAGGCTTATTACTTTTCTTTTAGAAACACTGGGAAATTGCGGGTTAGCGGGGAAAGAGCTGTGAATGGAGTGCCCATCACACCCGATATGCTCACCTCCATTGAGCATTTAAGTTTTAAGTGTTTTCGAATCAATAAAATGTACTGAGGACTTGGAATTTTGGTCACGTCTTTTTATAAAGTGTTTTCCGATTAACTAAACAGCTCGGACTGACGAAATGTGCCGATACGTTGATCGGGATCCCGGGGCGAATTAAAGGAATATCTGGGGGCGAAATGAAACGTCTTGCATTTGCAAGTGAGGTAAAAAAGGCTTATTACTTTGTAATTACGTAAACTGTACGATTGGTGAAGTGTATAAGGAGGTGCATCATTACCCATGATCTTGACCAATAAAAAATAATCATCGGCTAGCCTGAAGTAGTAAATTGGCTAAACAAGATTATTATTATTGGAAAAACGATTTTGCATAAAATCATCACAAAATCCTCATATATTTAAGGTGCTCAAATTATGTTTAAAAAACAGGTATTGACTGATTGCCAACTAGTCTTCGCGGACGAGCCCACAAGTGGACTTGATTCATATATGGCACAAAATATCGTCGAGGTGCTCAAAGAAATGGCTAGCAAAGGAAAAACTATTGTTTGCACGTAAGAAATCAGCAGAGTTCCAAGTTTTCACTTAATTATCCACAGGGAATAATTAATTAATCCGATATGCAGGATACATCAACCTGCCTCTGAAATTTATGCGTTGTTTGACCGACTCCTGCTTCTTTCTGAAGGAAGAGTGGCTTACTTAGGAGATGCAAAAAAGGCTGTAGAGTTCTTCAAAGAGTGAGTTTTTTGTCGTGTTTTTTTTCATGTGACAATTACATTCCTTGCGACTATACATTTTTCATCCCATCCCATTCAAGTTTACACCTAATCCATGATTTATCAATGCATACTTACGTAACCAACTGCTATCTTTTTCCAAAGTCTTATCTCGGTGAATTCCAAACAATGCAACCCACTCATTATATTTTATGCACATGATATTTTACTCAACAAGATTCAAAATGCTTTATGTCATGTGCCATTTCCAAATCTGTTACGTAATCTCCAAATTATAGTCGTAAAAACGGCAAGGTTATGCAATCATCATCGTATCATCCATCAAAGACTTTTTTTACCTTTAGAAGAACTATAAGACAAGTAACGCCTGATCCATGACCCCCAGAAAAATCATTTTTATGTAATTCTTTAGACCAAATAGGGATTTCAACACCTTCTATCCAATGCAAACTTTTAGAATGAGAGACCTTCAAAATGACTAACAAAATTATAATTCTGTGCTTAGATTCATAGTAGCTTTTTATGAAGGCCATTGAGATTACTGTCACTTAACATAGTTTTTACCGAGTGTCTATCACATTAATTATTGTGCAGATGTGGGCACCCCTGTCCAATTAACTTTAATCCTGCTGACTTCTTTATCCAAACACTGGCTATACAACCTGGCACAGAAGAGGAATGTTTAAAAAACGTGAGGAAGATATGTGACAAATACGAATTAAGTGAAGAATCTAAAGACGTACAGGTAATCAATAAATATATACCTGTGCAAACTCCATCGTTTAACATAAAACCTCGAATACTTAGCAGGATTTTCTTTTAAAAAAATACAGGCTTTACTCAGTCAAAAAGAAAGAAATCAAAGTGGAGAATTTCTTAAAATGCAAGCATCCCTTCAGAATCGTTCACCCTATAAAGCATCATGGTTAGCTCAGTTCAGAGCCGTTTTGTGGCGATCTTGGATTTCTATCTTGAAAGAACCAATGGTGATCAGAGTGAGAGTAATTCAAACAGTGGTAAGTTATATTCCAGTTTACACCGGCCATTTTATCTTATGCAACATGCTTTGGAGTACTGCAATAAAAAGTACTTGTTTTAAGCTGCATAGATCTGATTGTGAGAGATATTTATGCACGTGTGTTCATTTACTTTTTTTTCTTGAGGTGATATCTCTTCTCTCTGGGAATAATCTACTTAGGCCAAGAGCTTAACCAAGAAGGAGTGATGAACATAAATGGTGCTCTTTTCTTATTCCTCACCAACATGACTTTCCAGAACGTTTTTGCAGTCATAAATGTAAGTTGTGTAATGCATTTTTTTTCTTTCTTAGATTACGATCTCTTTTATCGACACTCGCATTTATTCTCATGATTCATTTTGAAGAAGATCTAAAAAGCACCCAAGTATTTTAATTTTATGTCCTAACAAGTCATATGTTAGATAACCGATAATAAAATTGATCGGGCCTTTTTTATTTGTACATCGCCCCCTTTATGGCATTTTCTTAGAATTAAATACCTCGTACATTGCAGTTTTTTACTGAATTTTCCCAGAAATTGTATTACTTATATCTGGAGTGGCGAGACTATTTGGCTTTCTGTAGATGAAAAGATCAGACACACTATAAAAATGTTATGCCTCAAAGGCATTTGCAACGATTGCATACAACCCCAAAATTTTTTTTTGCCAAGTACAATGAGACCACTTTTGGAAATCTTACTTTAGCTGCACGTGCAATGCAACAAAGCGCATGAAATTGCACCCACAAGAAAATGTCAGGTAATGCATGCTAACTAGAAACTTTGAAACTATGTAATAATATGAGTTTCATTTTGTTTGACTTAAGGTGCTTAATTTTGATTTATTTTGCGGTGCTTTTGTAAAAGATCCTGACTTTTGATTATTTATTTATAATGATGCACTATTATCACTTTAAAATGTACATATTTTATCAGGAATGGTCTTACTTTAATCGTAATCCACGCCCCTAGTTTATATAAAACATTAATCATTCATTGGGCGTTACTTGCGTCAAATTTAACAGCTAAGAAACTTTGATTAGCAAAGTAAGAAGCAAACTTAAACAGGTATTTGTATGTACTAGGTGTTCTGTCAAGAGCTACCGATTTTCCTACGTGAACATTTCAATGGAATGTATCGGACAGACGTGTACTTTCTTTCAAAGACGATTGCTGAGCTACCCTTATACGTGAGTACAGCGGAATTAATTTAAAACAAGCGTTTCCTACGGGCTGAAATGTAACAAGATTTTCAAATTGTAGATATTCTTCCCATTGTTATTCACTGCAATTTGCTACTACATGGTGGGCTTCAACTCTGAATGGCATCGCTTTCTCACTACATGTGGAATCGTTGTGCTGGTGGCAAACGTTGCGTGCTCTTTCGGTATGCGTACGCTCAGTACATCTCCTTTTCCTATATCAGTTTTGAAAAATCTTGCGTGGATTGAGATAATCCCTTCACGATAATTCTCACAAGTGCTCTTCCATGGATAAAAAAATATTAATGATATATTTCATGTATTATTTTCACGCTTTTAAGGTTACATGGTGTCTTGTATGAGCTCTTCTACGACAATGGCTCTTAGCATAGCGCCACCATGCATAATCCCATTGATGCTTTTTGGGGGATTTTTCTTGAATAAAGGGTAAGTTTTGCTTCTAAGGAAGAAGCCAATTCTCTATTTTTTACGAGACAAATACGCAATGAACATTTCATTTTGAATTAAATGAAAAAGTAAGAAGACTGGCAATTTATGTTTTTCTTACGTATATTATGGACAGGATAAAATCTAACCTCAGTTTAAGATGGTTGATCAAGATGAATATTTCTGACAAGTTGACAAAAAAATTATGACAAGTAAAAATGTCAACATCAATTATGCTGCGATTGACTAAACCTGTCGTTTAGATTTAGAATGTCTTGATTATTTTGCATTAAAATATTTTCTTGACTGTACTTCGTGTACTTGACTCAAGATCGTGATACCTGAGCTAAATGTCAACTGACGAAATCATTTTCCCATTTTTGATGCTTAACTAAATTTTTTTAGGTCTGTTCCAGTGTATTTTGTGTGGCTGAAGTACCTTTCGTGGTTTATGTACGGAAATGAGGCATTAGCAATCAACCAGTGGAATGGTATTGACTCAATTGAGTGTAATATTTCACCTGCGACCTGTCCCGGGAATGGTGATGTTGTTCTTCAAACTTTGAATTTTGATAAGGTACGAAACGAATACTTTCTTTAAATTTTTATTCCATACGCACATTGATGATCACCACACCTTTCTATCACAATCGCATGATAATTCAGATAGGTATAATTTATTTCTGTTAGAATCACTCCTTTGAGATTTTCTACGACTCATCCTATTTTTCTTAAGCTCAGCTTAAGAGTTTGACAAATGCGTTGTAAAGTAGTATACTTAATATCATTCACAGCGGGAAGCTATGAGATTTATTCTAATGTGCGTTTTTATGCAAATTGACTTCTGATTTGAAGGAGGATCTTCCCTACCAGCAGTTGTCCTTCAAAGAGTTGTGTAGCAGGTTTCATTTAGGATGAAACACGCAAAGAGGTCGCATAGGTACATCGTTATCGTTTGTTTGCTCAACCCAACTTTTCATCAATTGTAAAATATTGAGCGTGTTTAGTTTGAGCTGATTTAGATTTAGATGTACCTGGAAAAGCTGCTTGCCTTCAAGTAACTAACTGAAGGTTTAGGAATTTGCCAAAAAAAAGTATGAGTTATTCTAGAATTATGAGCGTTTTCAAGTTTTCCAGTCGCACGCATTTCAGAAAATGTTTAACTCCAAATTCAGTCTGTGTAGCAGGTTTCATTTAGGATGAAACACGCAAAGAGGTCGCATAGGTACATCGTTATCGTTTGTTTGCTCAACCCAACTTTTCATCAATTGTAAAATACTGAGCGTGTTTAGTTTGAGCTGATTTAGATTTAGATGTACCTGGAAAAGCTGCTTACCTTCAAGTAACTAACTGAAGGTTTAGGAATTTGCCAAAAAAGTATGAGTTATTCTAGAATTATGAGCGTTTTCAAGTTTTCCAGTCGCACGCATTTCAGAAAATGTTTAACTCCAAATTCAGTCTATGTATTTAGTTTTCCTTTTGGTTAACATAAAAACTTAGCAGGTGGACAATCAAGGTTACAGGAACGAGGTTTTTACAAGCGGTGGTCAGACTGATTTGCATACGAATAGTGTTTTAGACACGTTAGCATTAGCAGTCCTCCTATTGAGCATTTTTGACGTGTGCGTGAATTTATTTGTTTCGTCACAGCATGCCCCATACGCACATTTCTTCAAATGTTTGTTTCCCTCACAGCTTCTGTGAAAGAAAACCCCCATTTTGCAATCATTCTCTGTTCTTCTATTCCTCCGAAATGTCTAAAATCAAATTGGTGTGACTTTCATGATTTTTCTTTAACATTTACAGAATAATTTTACCCTGGATATATTATGCTTGGTCATCTTGATTGTCGGTTACCGTGTGCTGGCATTTGGAGCGCTTTTATCAAAGACCTATCGGAAAGGATAAGGATTCCCCGAATAATTTATCCTACAATGACTCGGATTACTTATAACACTTCACTGCCAATAACTGTACAAAATTTATTTGCTTTTTTGTATTATAGAAGCTATTTTTTTTTGAATTATTTTACTTAGATTATATTTTTAAAAAATGATTTTAACTTGTATAGAACCAAGCATTTTCTGCACTTGCATGTTTGTCTTTAATTTAAAAAAAGTTAAATCTGGTTCTGAATGTTACAGACATTTTAAGTAAAACGAAGTCATGTGCCTATTTGTGTTTTTGTTCATGTATATTGATCATTATTAAATACACAAATTCGGATCGATACAGGGTTTAGATTGTAAGTTAAGCCACTGACAAAGAGAAAGTGTGCCTCTACATTTATAATTATAAAATTCAGATTCAGTTTTAAGATTATATTATGTATAAATGTTCTATTCTGCTTAAAAATAGTTATATCTAGTCGATTGATCGGAAAAAATAAGTGTTAATTCGCAAGATTCCCGAGTATAGACTGTCTAAGCAGTCGGTCTGTTCAAAGTGGTCACGTTTATGGTTTGTCATCATTTTTTTAAACCAGATTGGAATGATGGACGTTATTGTTACAAAATCACATAAAAAATAAATTCTTTTTTCCACTCCTTTTGTCATTCGTGTACATTATACATATTTCGGAGTTGATCATGCAACTTCAACTGAAGCATCTAATCCAATTTTACTAACAAGTTTTGCTCACAACTACGATTTCTCCCAAGAAAAGAGGACTAATAAAAAGCTGAAGCTATTATATAACAAGTTACATAATTATCATCATTTTTCTGTATAACTTCAAAGTAATATTAGGACATAGTGGCTTCCATAAGCAAAGGATTATTAACAACATTTTGACGAAGCGTAGAAACTTGCGTGGATTCAATCATTTTCCGTGCTTCCCTAAAGCTCTCCATATAAAAAAATTCATCAGGAAAAAAGAACGTACTGGTTTTTTTTTTTTTTTTTTGTTCAACTGCATAAAAGAACCTCATTCCTAACCTTCGTCGAATTGCAATGAATTTCATTGTGCACCCTTTTGATGCAGACGAGAATCCAGACGGAGAGTAACTCCGAGCCTGAGAAAACTCACGAATCACGACAGAATGAAACCTAATCTTTTTTGGGAGACAAGTGTCTGAAAAATCATACATGGTTTTCCACGCAACTCAATCTTACAATGTTGGACAATAATGATGAGGCACTTGTCGCTTGCTTAGAACTAAATAAAAGAAAAGCTTGAAGCAAGCTCTACCTCTACCTGGTCTCGTGTACCTGTCTGCACGCTCATGATTCGTGATTAAAAATGCAAACCATGAAAATCTTCTCGGGTAGTATTACACACTACCCAAGGCTGGTGCTGGTTTAAGAATTTCTATTTCTTTGCATCAATGAAGTTCAGTAAAATACGTAACTTGCTATAAGCCTGATATTATTATGTATAACTACATAATATATTGTTGCGTAAGAGTCTTTAGGCTGGTGAGATTTCAGAGCTCAGCAGAGTTCTAAAAAAAGTCAGCATGCAACACTGGCTGTGTAATTGAGCGCACGTGTTTTAATTTTCATAACAGAAAGAAAGTGACAATTTTGGGTTTTAATTTGACTATTAATTGAATTTGAAATCGAATCAGTCAAGCCATAAGCTTAATTTTGCACAAAGCATTGACGTATGGAAGGGCCAAGTTCGACTCATGGCTCTGCTAAAAGTGACGAAGGAAGTCGGAGCAGGAGAACTTCAATCTCCGAAGAGTCGGTGACATCGCTCAACGAGAGCTATTATTACAACATGAGCATCGATAGCGATAATGTAAGTAAAAGTAATTCAAGTCATTGAAACCCTTTCGAATAAAATTTTTTAAATAGAAAATTATAAAAATTATACAATAGCTTCCGTTACTCGTGAAGAAGCCAAGGAACTACACGGAGCCCGTTGATAATTCCAGCGGCGGAATTACCCTAGCATGGCAGGATCTAAGCGTCTATGTCCCAGTAAAAAAATCCGGCTCATTTTTTAGTCGAGAGAAAAGACACAAGCCGTTCAAACGAGTGATTAATAATGGTAAATGACAGTTTCTTGAGATTCACAATAGCTCTTGTATTAGAAAAAAATAATTTAAATATAAAATGTTCTTATATTACAGTTTCAGGCATTGTTCAACCAGGAAGTTTCATGGGTAGTCACTTATTACAGATATATAGAAAGAAACCGAATTCATGTTCAAAATTCACATTAGAATTGAAATAGTCATAACTTCTGATTCATAAGTATACAATCTTAATTTTATGACATAGCGGTGCTTGGGGCATCAGGGGCTGGAAAATCGACCCTAGTCAACGTTTTGGCCAATCGAACTCCTGGTAAATAGTTTCAACCGTAGCATCTACAATTTCTATTACTTTTAAACATAAAGTTACTCCTTTATCAATATTTTAGGTAATCTGGTGGTAGATGGCGAAGTGAGGATAAATGGGATACCTTTGGGAAGTTTCATGAAGAAAATATCCGGTTATGTAAGTAGTAAATAAGCAATTTTCATGTTCATTGTCACTCCAGTTTATTGATTAGTTCTTGTAATTTTTCCTCTATTATTGTTTCAGGTCTATCAAGATGACTTATTTACTGAAACATTAACAGTTCTGGAACATCTCACTTTCATGGTAAATATGAATCAAAGATCTCATTGCCAATTTACTATATATGAAGCCTATTTCAGTTAGTAATGGTTTGAAGACAAAAAAGGTCGAATTAATTTTGGCAGGCGAGTCTGAAGTTAGACCGCAGATTAAGGGGCTGGGAACGCAAGCGAAGAGTTGAAGAGCTTTTGGTAGAACTTGGTTTAAAGAAATGCGAAAATACAAGAATTGGTACTGTAGGCCAGACCTCGGGAATTTCTGGTGGGGAGAGAAAGCGCTTGTCTTTTGCATCAGAGGTGAGCAAAAACCTTATGCGAGAAAGTTAAGAAGATATGAAAAGAATTAAAATAAAACCGTTTTTATAAATCTAGATTATATCAGGATGTCCTCTCCTTTTTACTGACGAAGTAAGATATGCCTTCCTAAATCTTTCATTTAAAACTTTGTGGTTCTAGGAAATACTTAGAAGTATTGTCGACATCGACAGTTTGGTTTGAATAATAATATAAAATATTGATTGAAGTCAATGATGTGCTTATTTTTCAGCCTACTACAGGATTAGATAGTTTTTCCGGTAAGTTTGCGCTAAATAAAGTTCTGCAGTAGTTTATTAATTGTTGTTTTATTAATTGCAGCTCAGAAGATAGTGGGAATGATGCGCAACATGGCGGCAAAAGGGAAAACAATCATTTGCACTATTCATCAACCAAATTCTCAAGTTTTTGCCATGTTTGATCAACTTTGTTTAATGGCTGAGGGACGCATAGCCTATTTGGGGCCTGCTCGTGATGCCCCGTCGTATATGGAAAAATTGGGATTCTATCTTCCAGAAAACTATAATCCAGCAGATTTTTACATTAGGTGGGACCTTTTTCTGTCAACTTTAGTCGAATCGTAATACTAATTACAGGTGTGTTTTAGAACTCTTGCTGTCCTGCCTGGGCGCGAAGCAGAAAGTCGTGAAAATATTCGTGAAATATGCGACATATTTGCTTCCTCTGACGAAGCAAAGGATATCGAGGAAAAAGTTCGGTTAGAGATTAAACAAGTGGATTTCTTTAACTCATCAACACCAGCTTCATCATTATCCTCTGAATTGGTAAAAAAATATCATATTTGATTTTAGAAATCATATCACAAGATCTACTTATTAGTTTGCTGATCGTATTTTTGTTTTCAGTCCTCTGAGCAAGAGCTTCAAGAACTTTTGGAGGTGCATAAAATGTAAGTTAGTAGGAAAAGATTCTATACCCAAATGACCCTTAGGTATTCATTCTTTCCAATGAAAAATTTAAATATTAGCCGCAAACCATTTTGGTGGACCCAGCTTTATTGGCTAACATGGAGAGCTGTATTAGAATCATCGAGAAATCCACGAATCCATGTAGTTCGAACAGTACAAAAGATTGTGAGTGCAAAAATTGATTAAATTGCTTATCTCATTATTAATTCTTAATCGAGAATATTTATCGTAAATATTTTACCCTGCTTGAACTTTCTCTAGGTTGTAGCTTTTCTCATTGGGTTATGCTATTTCGGAGTGAAATTAGACCAAAAAGGTGTTCAAGATATCCAGGGAGCCATTTTTGTGTTCATAACTGAAAGCACTTTCCCTTCGATGTATGGCGTTATCCATGTTTTTCCATATGAGGTATCGATTCATTTGCAATTATATTTATCCTGAATGAAACTGTAATGTTTGAAAAACAATGGTTTTTGTTTCGTATCAGCTTCCATTGTTCTTGCGTGAGAATAAAAACGGACTCTATCGAACTGACTCATACTACCTCTCAAAGATTATATCTTTAGTAAGCTACCGTATTTCCATTCTATTCTTCTTGACCATAAATTGTGATGATTTTCAACATATGAAATTAATTTTTTAGATACCAGGATTTATTGTGGAGCCCATAATATTTGCAACAATTGCGTATTGGCTAGTTGGTTTGAAAGCAACGTTTGAAGCGTATGCTATTACGATTATCGTCGTAATTTTGACTGCCAATGTTGCTGCTGCCTGTGGTAATTAAAGATTGTCATGGGTTGAATGTAAATCTGGGGGATTTACCGAGTAAATCATTTTTGTTGTTTTAAAGGTTGCTTCTTTTCTGCTGCTTTCGATAATGTGTCGCTGGCTATTACAGCGCTCATTCCGTTCGACTACCTTTTGATGATTACGGGAGGTCTTTTTATTAATTTGGGGTAAACACGAAAAATATGCATTATTAATCCAGGCCAAGACTGAGAGATTTTAAAAAATCTTTATGTGTCTTAGAACATTACCTCTATCCTTGGGTTGGCTAAAGTTTATGTCGTGGTTCATGTATGCGAATGAAGCACTATCTGTCGCTCAATGGAGCAATATATCAAATATAAGTAAGCAGTCAATTTATAGTTCAGTATTTTAACTATGCTTTTTGTTAATATGTATGTTTGGGAACTATACAGCATGTGACGCTAATCCAGAAATCCCTTGTATCCGAACTGGCCAGGAAATTTTAGCCAGCAAGGGTTTTCAAGAGAATCATTTCGGAGGGGATTTCATTGGATTGATTTCTCTATACTTTCTTTTCCATATTGGTGCATACGTATCTTTAATTTTTAGAAGCCGACGATTGTAGCACATACTTTTGGCTGAGTAAGTCGAAATACAGCTACGTTAAAATCAATTATGGACGAAACAGGGTTAACTCAAGTGACACAACAAATAAATGATTTATGCGTTAAAATTTTGCCTACTTCTCTATTTCAATAATGCATACGTACAAACTTTGTTTATACAAATTGCTTTCTTGCACTGAGTTATGTTGTAGGAAAGATTATTGTAGGAATTAGGGACGGAGGGTGTCTCTCATGGAGCAGGTGCTGTTGTTGTTGGCGGTGCAGTGTCTGAACCCGAACCTGTGGTTGTTGGAGGGGTAGTGTCCGAACCAGAAGCTGTGGTTGTTGCCGGTGTTGTTTCCGAACCTGAACCTGTGGTTGTTGGTGTGGCCGAGCCTGTGGTTGTTGGACTGCCCGAACCTGTGGTCGTTGGAGTGCCCGAAGCTGTGGTTGTTGGAGTTGCAGGTGTCGTTCCGCTTGAAGTGGTCGAGGCTAGATAATAGATTCCATAATAAGAAACAAATCAATGTGGTGCTGATAGTAATACCCTTCGACCTAACCTCCTGTTGTCGTCGTAGGTGCGTTCGTAACTCCAAAAACACAAAGTTTCCTGGAATCATCATATCCACTTCCTGGTGGACACTTGTACACATAATAGTACCATCTTGGTCCAATCCAAACGCATTGAATGTACTGTTATTAAAGTGAATCAGGGAAAATCATAAATAATTTTGTAGTTCCTTATAAAAGTCTGAGCAACATTCTAATGAACCTTTGTTGCATCTCCGGGATATGGCATAAAACCATTAACCGTGCACAAAATCAATAGCTGTTTGGACTGCCTTGTGAGTTCTTTTCTTTCCGCACATGCCGATCGAGGGATCAGTACAAAAAGTATAATACTTGTTAAAAGAAGTCCCTGAAAGGATGAAAATTGATTTTAAAAAGATATTTACTTTACATGAATGCCTTTAAAACATTTATTAAAACCTGAAACAGTTTGAACGACCCTTCCATTTTCATTGACAATGAGGAATGAGGAACACAAATAAAAGACCAATAAACTCGCCGATTTGTTGGCAATTGACTGGATAGGTCCATCACGCTGCCCATTTTATAAGACCGTAAAATTCATATTGAATGAAGTACTCATAACCAAACTAAGTCAACAACGTTTTATGGATGGAGAAAGCGAACTAATACTGACGTAATTTTACTATTTTTGGTATTTCCTAACTTCCATGAAGTAACCGGTAACCCTAATACAATTTTTATGACAATACAATGCCCGCATAAGAATTTCCAATGATGTCTCTGGCAAATAAGTAATTTCAAAGTACTGTAGCCTTGCCTCAGTTTGAAGCATAATTGCATAATATACTTCATACAAGCTAATCATTGTTGGTGCTAGTATATCATGAAAGAATTCAATACAATTAAAACTTGCAAAAGGTTTTGTATAAAGTTTCCGTAATTTTTTTTTATATTTTGCAACTCCCAGTTTTATATGAATTACACTTGTTTTTCAAATAACATGTTACATTAAATTTGGTGTAGCTATTGATTGATTTTTTAACAATAACCTTAAATAGAATAATGATGCTTAAAAATCACATTATTATCATCTATAAAACTAAAGTGAGACAATGAAAACACGTAAATTCTGTAGCACAGACTTGAACAAATTATTTCTAAACATAATGAAACTGGAAATAAAGCAAAGTTTAAATTATGTGTACAGTACAAACTTATAGCTAAAATATTAGGTCAAAAATTTGGAACACATGAAGTTAAATTACCTAATCAGTTTAACAAAAAGTGGCACCTTGTTCGGTTTACAGATCATAAAAGGTGATAGTTAAAATGGCAGTAAAAATTCTCTTGTAATGGCAGTAGGATGGCAAACAAAAAAAATTTAAAAACCCGTTTTGAAAAATGAACTAAAATGTCCTAAAAAACAATTCTGATGTAACTCATAAAATTGACTGACGCTAATCACATCTACCTTAAATGCAAGGTTCAGGGAACACATTTCAACAATTCTATTTTACTTATGTATACCTAACAGACATAATGACCGCACGGGACAATAATATCATCTGAAATGGTGAATTTATTTTATGTATATCATTATCCCAAACGATTTCCTATATTTTTATTCTATCTGTAACAATTTCTCGTACTTTATTTAGCATTACTCAGAATAACATCAATTCATAAAGGTTTGTTTTTTTTATGTCAACAGTAGTGACTGAAAGGCACTCGGATTTCTAGTAAAATCTATGATGATAATGGTTATAAATGAACTATTTTTAATAATCACTTAACCCTATCGATTCGTTTATTAGGCTAGGCATGTTGCGAATTTATTTGTCTTGGAATATACTTTTTATAATGGACATCTCTGCGGATGTTTGTTTACCTACCCAATAAATATATTGTACGGTACGAAGGTTATTATTGTTTTATTATCATACTTATTGCCGACGGATTTCCTGGTTCATTTCCCTAAATGGTATTGTGACAATCAGGTAAAATATGCACGATTACGTTTGGGTGAAATTTTTACGTTCTATTCATGTAGAAAAGGTATAAGTTTGAAAGCTAAAGCCAACTTGAGTAAACTATTAATGGCAGTAAAACGTTAGTAAACAAATCGTTAAAACCGGGAGAGTAAATAAAATGTTACGAAATATGATGTATGCTATGAAAGGTAGTGTAATTTTCTAGAATAATGTTTAAAAATAATTAGATTTTGGCGGAGGAATCTACAGCATTCCATATAATACTTATATTTTTTGCAAACATATTGTCTCACTACTACAGTTGGACCGATAGTCCATGAGTAGAGAATTATTGTCATATCCAGCATTTTTATGGCTACCTCAACATTTTTGAAAAGTGAAGTAATGATTGATGATAGTAATACATCTGTACAATATATGCATACACAAGGAGAAAAAGATTAACAACATCAACAATTAATTTGTCCTACTTATATTACTGTACATCCTGACTGATCTAGTCTAGTAAAGCTTGAAATACCGTGCGATGTTTAGTTTCTTTTTTTTCACATAATAATTATTTGTTTAGCTAACAACGTAGGGAAGCTTACAAGACTGGGGATTGTAAACAAATGTTTTAAGAAAATTATAAGCTCTTACCAAAAAATCCCTAATGCCATTAAAAGCCTTTTAAAATTACTTTCCTATTACATATTATAATTTTAAAATTTTATAAGAGGAAGTTGAGTATGAAAAATTACAACTAAAGACTTGAATCTGTAAAATGAGTCACTATATACTTTCCATAGAAAGAATTTCAGTTCGATGAGTGAACACGAACACTCCAAAAAATTGACATTTTCTTTAAAAATATATTGGCACGCTTTTGGACTGCATCGGAAATTTATATTGACTGATTCTACCGTCACCTTCAGTTAAAAAGGCTTTATCGTAGATTGCCATTAGAGGCATTAAAATTATTTACTCTTCTGTACAAACTGTTTTTTAATGTAATCAATGTAATTAGCTTAAAATGCAGAGAAAATCAGTAAAACTTGAATTGAATATAGGTTTCATACATTCAAATCTGTAACAATGAGTTAACTAGTATATGATTGTGCCGATTTATGTAGCCTTTATTAAACGTAATACCGACCTCGTCGCAATTGCCTGTGTGACCTTTGACGGGCACGGTGTCGCCCTTCAATGTAATACTCTTCGTCATATTCCTCCGGACCGGTGACTTCGTTTATAATTTTGGGCCCTTCATGGTGATGTAAATGAGGATTATTATTGTGATGTCCAGACTGGTGTTTATGATGATGATTCCCGTTCTTACCATTAGGTTTCTTGTGTTTATGAATTTGAGCTCCATTTTTGCCGTGGTCCAAAGATGAACTGTGAAAAACGAAAATGATGTGGTACATATTACTTTATAAAGCTTAAGAACGAAAGAAATAAAATAAATCTTAATAAACCATAAAAGAGAAAATATTCAAAAGCGGTGATTACGAAATAGTAAAAGTGGCAAATCAAAGACAAAGAAAGGAATAATTGAAATGTTTAGAGAAAAGCGAGTAACTGAAACCGACAAGTTCAAGAAATAAATTTCAAACTACAATGGAGGACTTTTGCTACCTGACTCATAAATAGTTAAGGCTTATTCTTCCAATCATGAAAACGGTGTTTGCTAATACCAGGAGAAGGAATGATTGCGAATGTATTATTAAAAGTAATTATTTATCACAGCAACGAGAAGAGAGAAACTTGAAGTAAGGGTAAAATAAAAGGGAGTAGGTTGACTCGAAAGAGTAGTGAAGTCTTTAAAGAGAACAGTCTCGACACTGCACCGGAGTCAGCATCGGTTAGAGAAGCCAATGCTTGCCACCAGTTGCTGGTATTTGCAAAATGCAAAATTACAAACAACCCAACACATTATTTACAAACTTTTTAACCCACCCATACACAACATATTTTTTTTTAAAAACTTGAAAGATGATAGAACAAAAGGAGCTTACTTTGAACACGGGCCTGTGTTCACCGCAGATAACGAATTTTTATTTAAATCTATTGGTTCTGAATGTTGAAGTCTTAGGGAATGAATGCATCCAACAAAACCGTCATCATAGTAGAAATGGGTCATGCGTGGATTTGGAACACCACCAAGGAAAATGTTGCCCCTAGCCTCCAGAGTTTGTAATGGGCCTGGGCTGTATCCAAAGTCAGAAAGTTGGTCATCAATTTCTATACTACCGTAAGCCCCTTGCCTCCTCAAAACAACCTGTAGTAAAGAAATGCTATATTAGAAACAATGTTTTCTAATGTCCAAAAAATAATTTAAAAAATAATAGTAGACCTTGTGCTTCTTTCCATCAGCAACAGAAACATTCGATTTGACTGTAGCTTCTCCGGAGCCAAGGTCCCACCTCAACTCAATTTTGCCTTCAGAATCGATGCCTACAGATATAAAGTCTTCAGGCTCCATGTTCGGCGCCTGGCCATGGAATAGAAGTAATCCGCGCATAGAAGTGGTAGAAATCTCTATTTCAATTACTTCTTCCTCAACAGCGGCAAGATGGGCGAGAAAACTTGAGCTCATTTCCAAATAGCCTTCTCCTCGAAACGCAACCGACTCTGAAAACTCCATCGCTGTAGGTTAAACAATAAAATGGCACTAGTACATAATTTTAAGTCAACTTTGAACTCCTCAAATTTGGATAAATCAACAAACCTTCTCCACAGTTTTTCCCGTGAAATCCTTTTACGCATGAACATCTGTAACTTCCTTTTAAAGAGTAGCAAGTACCCCCGTTTTTGCAGGGCCTTGTGCTACAAAGGTCTTCAGTCTCACATAGTCTTCCTGTGAATCCTGGGACACAGGCGCACATTTGGTCAGAGTTATGATCGCCACATGTTCCACCGTTTTGGCATGGATTCGTGGCACACGCTTGAGAATTATTCCGGCAATTATCCACGTTGGCTCCTTCAATTACCGATTTAATCAAATCCAATTCTTCTCCAGCAATATCCAACTGAAAAATTAAACAAATACAAGTACATAAATGAATGGTCCGGAAAAACAAACAAAATAAGTTATGAATATTATTCTTATATTCACGCAAACATTATTACCTCTGATACACATCCTTTGAACCCATGATTAACACCAACGTTGGAATTCAGTTGAAGCCTGTGCTGATCAAAACCACCGATGAAAAGAGGAGTTTTAAGGTTCAACCCTCTGTTACTTCCCGGGGACTTTCCTTTCACCACATTCGACCCAGCAATTATAAGCTCACCGTCTTGTAATTGCCTCGATGCAGTTATCTATTTTAAAAAATTCCATCCATAAATACACGTGTTTCCTAATTTACCTTATGCATTTTATCTCAACTGTACTTACATCCATCCATTCTCCAACTTTGATTTCTTGTCTACTCCTTATAACTGCCGGACCAGAGCCTGTGTCGTATTGAAACTCTAAATGACGATCTTTAATTGCTAATGAAGTATAGTCTCCCAAGCCATCTTCAGTCTGGGAACAGTACATTAACAACCCATCCTCGTCCGTTTCTGGTTTTATTTTCATTGCCATTTTCAGTCGTTTGATTGCTTTCGGAGTTGGATAGGACAAAAATGAGTCTCCAGAGAAAGCTGGTTCATAAATTGACACCTCACGATCGCATCTCACTCCAACTTTTCCAAACGGGCAGTAACAGTTGAATCCACCTTGAACATTCACACATTTGCCTATGCCGCAAGCTCCAGGATAACAGGATTGTCCAACTATTTGACAATCCTCGCCAGAGTAGCCAGGTGCACAGCTATCAATTCAAATTCAAATCAGTTCATTTCAATTTAATTACTTGGCCCATATATTATGATTGCAATGATTGAATATTACAATTATATTGGAAATATTTCTTTATAATAATAAATAATCTTTATAACTTACATGCAGGTAAATCCACGTTTGCTTAGTCCCTAAAACAAAAAAAATATTTATATGAAAATAAGACATCAGTGAAAGCAAAAACTTTCTCCATTAGGTTTTTCCTTACTTCTTGACACGCAGCTCCGTTTAAGCATGAATTGGCAGCAGCAGCACAAGTATCACAAGCAGCTATTCCACGGCTTGTAATCAAGTCTCTAAGCAGTTGTTGTTTCTTGCCTCCAATAATGAGTTCACTGATACAGCCTGATACAATAACAAATAACGTAACAAGTACCGATAATCAAGAACTATTTATACATACTAGAGAGATTAGAAATGCGCACCAATAAATCCCTTGCTCTGTCCAGCTAATCGATGCACGTGCTTAAAGTTGGGATGGCCTCCGACATATAAAGGCTCGAGCAAATCGAGTCCTTGGAAGCTTCCATATATGCTACCGGTGAAAGTCTCACCATCATCGACCTGCATTGTTCCTTCCGATTTGGTTCGAGACAGAATGACGGTGTGCCACTGGCCAAGTTCCAATGGCCTCGAGCCCCTTATAACTGCTGGACCTGATCCAACATCGAACCGGAACTCGGGATATCCTGTTAAATTCATAAATGTGAAAAATTAAAGTTTTCCAATGCATGATGGAAATGATTAGTTGACTCTAGCGAATATTTAAGTACCATTTGATAATCCAAAGGAAATAAAATCTCCACTGCCATCTCGTTTCTGACCATTGTAAAGTATCATACCATTATTATTTTCAGGCTTGAATGAGATTTCAATGTCGAATTTAAGGTACGAATCGGGAAGCGTTTGCAATGCCATGAATGAGTTTGGTGTCTGCGTGAAGTACGGAACTGCGCCTGCATTGACATTTGGAAATTAATTCTACACTTTTATTTTAAATTTTGTTGTTTAGAAAAATTCTGCCATAAATTCTAACCAGTCACGACGAGCACGGTTGTTACATCCAACGATGTCACTGCATTTACTGCAGAACAAACATAAACCCCTGCATCCTCCGCAGTAGCCTCTGTGAAATTTTATTAAAAATCAATCATTAAATGTATGTACAACAAAGATTATTGCTTTGCTGCTCCTCAAAATCACTGTGTAATCGTAAAAGTACCTGGGATGGTAAGCGTGCCGCCAGTAACTTGAGCTCTTCCTGGCAGAACTCCTCCTTGCCTTGTCCATGTATACTCTACAGGATCTTGCAAGTCTGTCTTGCAGTCCATTGTAACTACACAAAAATTCATTTTTAAACAATCCTAATGACAATATAGGTTTAGAGTGATCAATTTCTCAGTATTTACCGGTAATTCCATATGGCACGGAACGAGTTTCCACTGGGGGAGAATTTTGCATTCTGTCTGGGTTGGCTACAATTAAAAATTATATTCTTGTAAAAGTCACCCCCCAAAAAATAATCAAATTATATACATAGATATTATTTATAAACCTTGAATCACGACAAGATATTCTTTATCAAAAACACCTCTTGCTGTTGTAACAATGCATTTATAAACCTGCAAGGAAAGGTGAAAGCAGAGAAAGTATAGTAATGGTTATTGTTGAAACCTTCGCTTCAAGCATGCGTTGTCAACTCACCCCTCCATTTTCATATCTGACGTCATTGATTTTCAGAACGTTGTCGTAAGGAATGATATTATCCTCAAATTCTCCTGTAACTTTGGTCCATGTTATTGTGGGATCTAGGTCTCCAGTCACATCACACCGAAGGTCAATATTTTCACCAACTTTGAGTATATCTTTGCTGGGAACTATTCGGACGGAAACTGTGCCTGCTCCAACATCTAGTTGCCAATTAAAAACCAGGAAATATTTAGTTTATTGAAAATATATCAACCTTTTGCATGTGAAATTTCACGGAAATGTAGAGAAAAATCTGAAATGTAGAAATAACATTTTACTGACAAACAAAAGCGTTAAATACAATAACACAGTTGGTCCACACACACACAGACATTGCGAAAGAGAAAGTATTCACACAGATAAATATATATTCATCCCATATTAAATGTTTAGCACAGTGAGTGTTAGAGAATGGGGACAACTAGAAAGCGAAAAAAAGCTTGAAGCCAACAAGCAAAATTCTGACAAACATTACCTCTACTGGGACGAATCAAGTCATTAGGGCAGTCCAGTTCATCTGAGAAATCTCGGCAGTCTTGGGACTGATCACATACCTTATCATATGGAACGCATTGGTCTCCCGAAAAACAAGGGAACTGATTGCTAGCACAGGTGCGGCTCATGAGGTCAACTAAAGAGTTAGATTTTTTAAAACCACACACGCCTCATGCAAAAATGTGATATAGTACAAAACCATCACCGCTGCTAAAAATCTAACGGGGGAGGTATTAAAAAAGTTCCCCAGCCTTAAAAAAGCAGCAATTTGCAAAACAAAAGTAAAAAAAAACTGAACAAAATAAAACGTAGGTAAGTAAATTTTTGGGTATTATCTCCTGCAAGGGACTCTGGTAAATGCAAAATGCCCCAATTAGTTAAGCCACAAAAATTATAACTTCATTGGATGTCTAAAATTTGTCATTTCTTCATGGAATAATTCAAACGCGCTGACGCCTAGAACCTATAACGGAGTGCATATTAAACTGAAAATTTTCAACTGTACCTTCAACCACGAGATCAATAATTTCCATCGTATCATGGCTTTCGCAAATGTAGCGACCAGCATCTTCTCTTTGAAGATTCAAGAAAGTCATCATAGGACCAAAGATCATAGCCGAACGAGGAGGAGCATCTCCATCTTTCGTCCATATCACTGACTGAGTCGTTCTGACATTGCAGCGGATTTCCAACGACTTTCCCAATACGCCAGAAACTTCTCGACGGGTTTGTCGGGGAATGATATTAGTTATTGGTGCTGCTGTGTTTACCCGTACTTCAGCGACAGAGTCACTCGTACCCCCTATGTTGGAAGCCTGGCATACGTAACGACCGGCATCACTAACTTCAATTCCACGGAACATGAGTTGGGGTCCATTAATAATGACGGAAGCAGGTAATGGACGATTGTCTGCTTTGAACCAATTTATCGTGATTGGCTGATCACCAGTCGCAATACAGTTTATTGTTACTGTATCTCCTCGTCGGACAGTTTGTGTGGCAGGCTGAAGTTCAATTCTTGGTGGTGCCGCTGCAAAGGTGAAATCGAAAGACGTTTACACAAAATATAAAAGCCATTTAAATAAACGATCAACAGGCGCCATAAAATAACAAAAAAATAAATACAGTGGTTATACGAAAAACAATATTTAAATACGTAAAAGGATACAAAGCACATAATTTCGTTTTCAATAACAAAAATGTCGATCAAAACAAATCAAAATATGATTCAAAATACTTTTTTAAAACGTCAAAATTTTAAACGTGAGAAAACCTTTCAGATTGGCACACTCCAGTGCTGTATCCGATTCAGCAGCAAAATTTTAAGGAACGAGTTATGAAAATGTCATACTCTTTTATGATGGGGAATTTGAATAGTTTGAGTTAATTTGTAATGCCATATTTGAGGTTAAAAATAAAGTCGCTAATAATCACGCTTACTTCCTACGACTTCTAATCTGGCAATGACTGTGAACACGGTATCGCCTCGATAGTTTGTTCCCTTGCAGGAGTACAGACCAGCGTCCTAAAACATAAATGAGTTTCATGATATAAGTATCCCAGAGAAAGCAGTTGCCAGACTAATTTTATAGACTTCAGAATTTTTAAAGAATACTGCTTACCTCCGACCTAACATCCGTAATGAACAATATTCCATCCCTCACGTCGTAGTCTGTTGGCATTCTACCGTTGTCAGCACGTTTCCAATCCAAGTACAACTGATCCGTAATACCACCATCCAAAGCTATAATAAAGGTAATTAAAAGGCCATCAAATGAATGGAGAAAGTTAGGAATTTAAAGCTTCGCTTACCAGGAATGCAGCGTAGTTCTGCGCGACTACCAATAGGATAATAGTATGTTTCCTCTCGTTCCCTGGGACCAGTTGGAGATGTTGGCAATGCTGGCTCCTCGAAATCATCAACAAGCAACTGAATTCTACCCTCTTCAACTCCAGCTGCGTTCTTTGCAACGCAACTGTATGAGCCTTCGTCAGCTTTCGAGACGCGATTGATTTCATAGAAAGCCGTTTGCGGGCTTCCATACGGCGAACTTGCCAAATCAATTCCACTAAAGAAAATAAATACATGACGTTAATTTATGTTTTTTACGCATCCCAACAGAAATCAAAGAAAAGATTGGCATACTCAAGTTGCCCAGGTTGTAATTTCTTCCACGATAAAGTTGGTAGTGGGTCACCATCTGCTCTACACTCCAGTCTTACACTATCGCCCGATCGAATTCTATGAGGAGTAGCTGGCGAGATAGTTATTTTTGGAGGGGTTTGGATCTCCAGCGTTGCGAAAGCTGTCGTAGAGCCTGCCAAGTTCTCCGCAGTGCAAACATACTGACCTGCTTCCTCTCCAGTAACGCTGAAAAATTCGCAAACAATCATTATTAAAATTTTCCTCAAATTACTACGTGGCAGAAAAAATGGTAACAACGTCTTACCGATTAAATCTTAAAACTCCGCTTTGCACTTCTTCCGCAGTGGCTGGTAGTCTCTGGCCATTGGCTCTGGTCCAAGTTACAGTTGGAGATGGTATGCCAGCAGTAACTCGGCATTGGAATAAAGCACTAAAAGAATTTTATTGGATTGTATTAGAATAATAATAGTATCATAACTTGACGTAATGTTTTTGCTGGATTGTTTTAAAAGGTTTAAGCTAATTCATATATAAATTACCTTCCATCTCTTACAACGGTTTGAGTACGACTAGGATACATTTCAAGTTGTGGTGCCTCTCTTCTCTCCACTTCAACAATAGCTGATGCTAAACTTTTTCCGGCTGAATTTTCTACTTGGCAGACGTAGACTCCTCTATCAGTAATGTCAGCTCTGTCTATTCTCAGTACCTCGCTATTTCTCTGTTATTCATGTCAAGGAGAAAATAAATTAAAAATTAATTTAACCTTGTAACATTTTCGGATGATCAAATACAATATGCACTAACAGAGACGGAGTCTGGAAGTTGTCCTGCAACTTTCGACCATTCAATAGTAGGATTAGGATTTCCGGTGGGTATGCATCTTATTTCAATCAAGCTTCCTTGTGCAACAGTTTGCCTTTCTGGCTCAATTCTAGCCGATGGTGGAGAACTATATGATTTAAAGAAAAGCATTAATTTTATAATCACTTGTAAATAAATTCGGATGCCTTTTGGTATATAATTAGGTTGTAAAACATGAAACCACCTACCTTAAAAATGAAACAGACAGCCGGGCTTGTGCCTGTGCAGATTGCCCAGAATCAGACACAGCAGTACATACGTACACTCCAGAATCCGCTTCTCGAACGGAGGATAAAGTGAGAGTACCATCGGGGCTTTGGTTGGCAGAAAATGGGAGGGTTCCAGAAACCTTGGCCCACTGAATCTGAACACTTCGTTCGGAAACGTCACATCTAAATCGAACAGTTTCACCCGGTCTAGCTTCATACAGAGCAGGTGAGATTGTAACAACGACTCCAAAAACTGGAGGAACAATCTCTGATGGATAGGGTGTGTACTCTTCACCCTGAACATAGAGTATGGCTCTTTGTATCTCAGAACCCATATTATTTCTAGCTGTACAAAGATATTCTCCTTCGTCTGATTTTTTAGCAGCAGAAATTCTCAAAACACCTCCATCCGATCTAATATGTGGGCTAAGGGATGTTCCTCTGCCAGTCGTCCAAGTCACAATTGGTGCGGGAATACCTGATGCTTCGCATCTCAGTTCAACAGGCTCATTGACACGAACAGTTTTTGTTCTAGGAAGAATGGAAACGGACGGTCTTATTCCCTCGGCAGACGAACCTCCTCCTTCGACTGTAAGGATAGCTGTTTCTACGATCGTAGCTGAGCCATCCGTTACAGTACACAGATATGTTCCACCATCTTCTGGACGGGCCTGAGTAATTACAAGTAAGCCTTGACCATCATCGCGAGCTCGACCTGTAGGAATAGCTCCTCTATCACGACTCCAAGTTATACGAAGTGGAATTCCTTGCGTTGTTCTCGCAGTACACTTGAAAGTTACGTAAGTTCCTACTGTAGCAAGTTGAGCTGGCTCATCGATAGCAACTTGAATTCGTGGAGCGCCCACTGAGCTCCCAGGCCTGCCTGTAACTTTGAAACCAAAAATATTTTGTCATCATGATATTCATTTACGCATGGCAATTAGTCAGTGATTGAAAACAACTTTAATTCAAAAAGCTTTGTACTACAAACACAAACCACGATATACTTTGTTCCAAAATCTACTAACTGTTTTTAAATTATAGTGCAATAGTGCGTGGCACATGTTTTCTTAAATACACTGGTATTTGACTTAAAAATAATTTGTGCATTATGAAAGTGAAACAATTTGTGGCCTACTCAAATTCAAAATATTTTAGAAACCTGGAATAACTATTGAAGAAATTTCCGCCACAGATTCTCCTTTTTGATTAATAATTCGACATATCACTCGTTGCAATTTTGATAGAATAGGGACTTTAGCTACAAGATTCAGTTGCCAGTGAGAAGATGGAAGCCCAACCGAACCAAAACTTTGGTTTTGAAAATCACTGTTAGAATTTAACGCTTCGTCGGCTACAAGCCAATTCCACTCAGGAAATGTAACAAATTCAATTTTAAATTTCAAACGACTAGAGTAAGAACAATAGAATTCTTCGGTAGTTCCCACAAGAGCATTTACTTTCACCGGAGAAAGTTCGACCAAAACTCGATCTATTATGGGGTAAATTTTCATGCATTTGGCGCAATTAAGCAAAATAATGGTTAGTTTAATATCATTGCATACGCAATACATTCTTTAAAAGTTAGTATATTGTTTATAAAAGTAAATTTGATCAATGGAAACAACTCACCTCTTGCTTCACAATACGCTCCAGAAAATCCAGGCCTACACAGACAGACAGGTCGACCATTTTCAAATCGACATCCTTCAGAATTATCACCGCATGGGCATTGTTTGCAGGATCCCCTAGGACCCCGAGACCTATCGTTTGGATCCAGATAGAATCCAGGACTACATTGCTGGAAATGAAAAAGTTGCAACCGCATTGCAAAATTAATATAGGATGACTGGAATTTGATAAAAGAAAAGATTATTGAACGTACCTCGCAGGAAATCCAGATAGAATCCAGGACTACATTGCTGGAAATGAAAAAGTTGCAACCGCATTGCAAAATTAATATAGGATGACTGGAATTTGATAAAAGAAAAGATTATTGAATGTACCTCGCAGGACAATCCTTCGCGTCCCAGAGGGCATCTAAAATTTATTTGAATGAATTCAATATAGTACGTAAAGAGTTTCAACATAATTTTCATGCATTTTTTGGTAGTACTAATATTTTTCCAGAATCCAAAATGCAATTGATATCAATGATTTTATGGTTCAATTTTAAACAAACATGGTAAGAAAAGCTTTTTACCTGCATTCCTCGACATCTACTACAATTCCTAATGGTGTGTTCTGTCGAACAGCGTCATCAAGTGAAACATCTTTGATGTAGGTAGCTTCCATTTCGTCAGTGAAAGATGCCCTTATAAGAATCGCCTTCAAATCGCTCAAAATTTCCAAAAGATCGGATCGACTGGCCATGTTACCAGAACCTCCTATATGTCTCCATCCAGCCGTCTCTCTCAAGTTTACTTCTAATGCCTGTGCAGTTATTTTCAAAGTTTATTTTTAAACTGTACAAAATAATACTTTAGCCAGTTTTCTTTCATCATACCACTTCTTGACCGGAAAGGAGAGACGCATAGATCCAATACAGTGAGACACCGTTATTTCCGACAAGTATAACATCAATATCTTCACCAGGGGTGTCATCAGTACCCGGTCGGACCAAATACCGTCGAGTAGCTCGAAGTTTACCGCCATATGATGTTATCTAAAAATTTAATCAATTTAAAAATTTAAAAAATTATGTTGTGGTCAGTCATTATTATTACTTTGAATACTAACTCTGTTTCCAGTGAATTTAGATGGTAGCGACCAGAATAGTCTTTCTGATCTTGTTCCGCCAGGATAACGGTAAACCAGTTCACCAGTGGCAGGGTCCACAGATATTTCTTGAATGGAGGCTGTCCGTGTACTATAAAAGTAGACAAAAGCAAAATATTAGCTTGAAAAGGGAAAAGTAAAAGTTTTTGTTGCTCGCCGTTAATGCCATACAGTAATAGTAATAGTAAGTTCTTTAAATTGCACCTGTCAGTCAGAGTGACTTCATGTGGTCCAGGAAGGACATGGAGATCTATGGTGGATCGGTATAGATTTGCTGATGAACACTCGTTACTTGCTTGCGAACAGTAACAATCTAAGCATCCCAAAGGATTAATCTCATGAAGGGAGAAAGTTCCTGGTCTACATAGATTGCAGGATGGACCTTCCACATTTCCCTAAAATTAATACAATACATTTACATATTTAACTTTAACATCTTTTTCAACATTTCTTTTTAAATTTAAAATAACTTTTATACTTTGCAAAGACAGTTTCGACCGTCAATGCATTCCGGTCTAGCGGAACCTCTAGGATCACAGTAGCACCTAGCAGTTTCTTGATAACATTCTCCAGTTTTTGGATCACCATTATACCCATCTTGGCATAATTCACAAAAGTCACCCGTCGTGTGCCCACGGCAGTTCTGTGAAAAGAGAAAGTTGCTTTCATTGAATCATTCAATCACTACGTATACGTTATTTCATTGTGTGTATCTCTTTTTCTACTCACCCTACAAACTCCAGTTTTGGGGTCGCATTCATCCGAGTGGCCGTTGCATGCACAAGGTTCGCATAAGCCTATCAAATCAAATTAACAAAATTGTAAAAAAAAAGTGAATGTAAGAGAAAATCACTGTAACAAGACTAAAAGCAAAACAAAACAAGGCGTTATATTTATATTTTAAGCCTGATGATGTCATACCCAGATAAAGTCCCATCAAAGACCTTGTATACCCGAATGAGCATTCCTCGCAGGATAATCCTGTATATCCAGTTGGGCAAGCACATTGTTCAACAGCAAAAGCCCTCTCTTGACCAGTGTTTCGTGGAATTGCGATATCCAAGATCACATTACTTAAACTAATTAAAAACATGAAAGTGTATGAGTTACGTTACTCCAATGTACATACACCACGCACTATATCAAGGGTATTCAAAATTCATGTAGCATTTTCTTACTATGCTTCTCGAGTGCTGGTAGTGTAAGTGGCCTTGATAAGTAAGCCATCAAGATTTGCCAATGCCATGAGCAAATGCTCACGATTTGCTGCTTGTCCATCTTGACGTTGCCAATGTTGTTCTAGAAGAGGAACAGAAATTGTTTCCTGCCTGTTTGGAGCTGGAGTAGCTTTTCGAAAGTACAAAAGACGGATATCGTTTCCATTTATTTCCACGTCAGCAGCATTATTGGGAGAGCTTTGACCTCCCGGCTGTGGAACATAACGCACTGTGTAGTTCAAGTAGCCTCCATAAGCAGTTACTTTGTCCCCCAAAAAGTTGTATGGTAACTGCCAATAATATGTTCCAGGTGGGTATCTACTAAATTCTCTGAAGCCTATTTCTCTGGAATTCGGTTCGAAGACGAAGCCATCTTTTATTTCATCCCCTTGAGTCTCATCAACCAAAGTAAATCCGAGACCGTTGTTTAAGAAAACAGCAGTTTCCTGTGCAGAGATAAGTTATTATATTGTGTGAGAATTGCATAAACAGATTACTGGGGTACTGTGAAAAATTCCCAAGTATTGCACACCTGAGATCTATACCAGTTAGAGCTGGCGCAATTTGGAGTGACACCCATACAGAAGCAGCTTATACAACCATGCTCATTTGTGGAGCTCAAGAAAAATGTATTGGGCTGGCATTCGTTACAGGTTGGTCCGGTTGCGTGTTGCTGAAATTGATGCAAAGTAGCTCAATATAATACTTATAATTGATGAAATAATTATAAAAATTACTAAACAATCAACTAAAAATTATAGAAAATGCTTCCGATAAAAAAATTTACAAAAATACTCAACCCAATCATTAAAAACTGAAAAAATCGTTTTGAGGGGCAAAGTGAGACTCAAAAAGTTTGAAGAGAAATGGTGATTTACCAAAAGTTTCCGCCAAGAGCAAATGGCAATGAGCAAGAAAAAACGCAGAATGTTAAATTGCACAATTATTTTTCAAGTGTCAGCCCTGAGAATGCTGTTTTTATCACAATCATAACTTGGAAATGAAAATGTTTTACCTTGCAAATACATCGCCCTGACGGATCAGGAACAGGAGATAGACTCCCCTCCACATCACACGTTGCAGCTAATAAGAAGAACGATTATTGACTTACAACTTGGAAATGAAAATGTTTTACCTTGCAAATACATCGCCCTGACGGATCAGGAACAGGAGATAGACTCCCCTCCACATCACACGTTGCAGCTAATAAGAACGATTATTGACTCAGTATTGTATGATGTAAAACGTTAAATTTTTTAGATGGTTTTTACTCACACACTGGGCGGCACTGGAAGGGATAATCTCGGCTTTTCTCATAACCATCTTTATTTACAAATAACACAAAAGTTATTTTTTGTGAGTGTACGTAGGGTTAAGTTTAGCATGCATAGAAATTTTTTGAATCGATAAGTATGTAATTAAAGAAGTTATCAACTTACCGGCACAGCTATCACAATTACGTCCTGTATGACCAGGTAAGCATTCGCAAGTTATACCAGAATCAACGTCTTTGTAGCAGGATGTACCAAACCTTTGCAAATTAAAAAATGTTATTTCATCGATGAAGTTTTCTTTCTTGTGATTTTTATACGTGGATTACATATTCCTTGTGAAAATTCTTAATACTACAAACCTTCTGTCAGGACTAGGACATGGGCAAGGAACACATTGCTGAAAGTCAAGATACTCTCCTGGATGGCAATCTCGCGGTCTTTCGGTCTTCACGCAAATTCCAAGCCATGGTCCTATAACAAGAAAATTAATTTTTTATCGAGAATACGGCATTACCATAGACCACTTATTTGGAGACATACCTTGTTGTACACGCTGGTACCCTGTGATAGATTAACAGAAATTAGGATAATATAGTCTTTCCATTCGCTTTTTAATAACGTGATGCTTAAGATTTATACGTTTTGCAAGTTTAACCTACCTGGTGCACATTGTTCGCAACTTAGACCAGTGTATCCAGCCTGAAAAATGAAAAATTTAACAGCTTATCTTAGAGCAGGATCTGTTACGATTTGGGATGACCAATTGTATCCCATTTATTTTAAACAATTACATCGGCAAATTAGGTAAAAATTTCTTACCGGACACCTGCACTCTTCAACAAGAGCTGCTTTCCCTTGACCAGTATTAGCGGGTACGGCTGTGTCAAGTCGAATCGAAGAAATTGTCGTGTCCAAAGAAGAACCTTGGTCGTATTGTGCTCTAATAATAATTATAATTAATAATAGTATTTTAACGAATTTTTAGTAAACCAGACTATTCCTTAATTAATAGAGGCATTAACCGGTTCATTCTCTACCTTATCAAAAGAAACTCTACATTGCTCAGAACTTGTAAAATTTCTTCTCTAGAAGCAGGCTCAATTCCTTCCGCAGGCTGATCGCCCCCAGGTCTTCCCGACACTCTTTTGAACCATTCGCCTACATAAAATCTTACAGAAATAGCATGTTCTCTGTTGGCTGACCAGGCTTCTTTTCCCATATGGAGAAGAGTGATGCCATTTCCCTGAAGGAATTAATTCAGCTTTTCAAATCAAAATAGCCAAAGTAATCTTATGATAGTGGTGATGGTCATTGTATTTTACATACACTTATGATGACGTCGGGGGCAGTTAAAGTTCTTCCACTTCCCCTGTATCTGAGGGAATATTTCAAATAGCCCCCGAAGCTTTTCAACAAGTTTCCGCAATGAGAAGGAGGAAGAGCAAAATATGGAATAACATCAGAAGGGATGGCCAGTGTTCTCACACTTGATATTTGGACTTGAACTCCAATTGGGAGAACGCGGATAGAAGAAGTGGGGATGGAATAACGCCTGTCTTGAATTTCTACAGTGCCTCCCAACACATTCATAGAAACTCCGATGAGCCGGTAGTTGCCGTCGGGTGAAGGTAACTGAACATTAAAGTTTGACATTATTTGTCAAAACAATAAAATGCAATGGCATATGATGAGCAAATTAATTTCATGAAAAAAAGCAAGCACACAATTTATTTGTGAGAGTAAACAGAAGCATTATATAAATTAATCGAAACTGATTGCATATGTGTAGAAAAGAAGCGATGAAATTAAAGAGAAAGATTACCTGTGAAACGTAGAGACTTGAAGAACTGCATGCTGAAGTCTGGCCTTGGCAAAAACAAGGTAAGCAGTCTCGAGGCGAAGTAGCAAGCTCATTGAAAAAACCTGTTGAGCAAAGCCCTGGAGCAGATTTAACTACCAAAATACAGTCTGGAATGGCAAATGTCGACCCTAACATGTTGACTGCTTCACAACTGTATGCTCCTTGATCAACAATTTGGATATTTGGACAAGTAAGAACACCGACACCATCCAAACTTGTAGTTTGACATTTGGAGGGAATATGGCCCCAATTTAATCTCCAAACTACTTCCGGTTGTGGCACTCCAACTGCTGTGCATGAAATGTTGAATGTGTATCCTATCTCAGTCGTCACAAGTGGAGGCGGAGGCCTTTGAATGACTGGGTTGGCTGTTTAAATTAAAACATTTTAAAAATCGTGACAAGTTTTACACCTTTCACCTTCACATACAAAATCTCAGCAGCAAACCCTTTTTTTGTTCATTCCTTGACTTGTATGAGTATGATTAAAATATTTGTGTGAATTTCATGTGTATAAAATGTTAGTGATGCGTAAAATCACTTACAGCATCCAAATTCGTCAGACCTGCAATAGAAAATAATGAAAATGGATACAATTTGTAATTCTTTTTTCAAATCGGGAATGTGAAAACAAGCCTGATATTCACGAACCTATCTCGACAGTCCAATTCTTTGTCGCAATGGAAGGCTATGGGGAAATATGAGACAAAAGTAGAAAAGTTCATTATCCTGTCGTACTTCATTCATCAATTTCAATTTCTCAGACCATCAAAAGAAAAGCATTTTTAAATGAAGATGTCAGTCTCAAATCATGATTTCTCTAATAACTTGCCTTTGGGGATGCATTGGTCTCCTGATGAACATCTAAACTCATTAAATTGACATGGAGAACCGGGTGGTGGAGCAATGCAACTCATCTCATCAGTTGAATCTCCACAGTCATCGTCCGAATCGCAACGCCATTGCCTGTGCGTCAAAAAGGAACGCAAGAATAATGTTGTATTTTGTAAAACTTTCCTTCTTTCCATACTTTTCATCCAACTCTTTCAAGCTTTACCAAATGCAGCAAATAATAAAAATCCATTCAAAGAGCAGAACGATAGTGAATAGACTACTGCTCAGCGGAGTAAAACAGGCGTTGAACGAACTTGAGCACGTTTTGCACTTCGTGCGTGCGTAAAAGAGCACTACAAAGAGCTTATAGATATCGCAATAAAAAGTGCATGGAAAA
>JAHZMX010000747.1:0-16250 GCA_027743895.1 Seira musarum | reverse complement strand
AATCCTCTTCGTCAGTACAGCTTGTTGAAGTTTTTGAGCCGAGCCACACCTCAAGACTTACTTTTGCAGGTCTTTATTTGTAACCTCAACTACATGCGTCATTTTATGTACGTTCCCGTTGTCACATCCTAAACAAAGTAAAATGAAAATGTTTTTCAAACATTTTGCAACTCAAAGAGAAATGGTCATCAAAATTAATCTTGAGATATATTATAATTAATAAATCTCTCTAATAAACCCACCTAAGTATGTAATGGAAAGACATAGAGGCATCATAAACATCTTTTTTTTGTCTTCAACAAAACCAAAACAATAACGTACCCTTTAGAAACCAGTGTAATAATCTTACTCATAATCATAATGAAGTTTACATCTCCGCCTGGAGGAAAGATTTGTTTTTGTTACATATCATCTCAATTTCATTGAGCGTTGCTCCTATATAAACTAAGAAATCATCATTGTAATGAGATTATGAAATCATCCCTTCATATCCATTCCACACGGCTACCACTGATCATCCACTAATGCGAAGATTATATTACCAAAAACATAAACATCATATGAGTTGTGAAGGAAGTAGGGGTAATTTTTTGGAACTTTTTTTTAAAAATCATATTACTTACTTTGTTTCCAGAAAAAAAATCCTTTTATGTCTTGTTCTTGGTGGCGTATTCAAAAATATGTAGACCTACAACACGACCAAGAAAAATTGCGAGAAGAATGACGGCCTTTAGTGTAATCATAATCTTCACAGCCGCAGTGCCGGAGATTTCATCATTTTCTGGTGGTCTTCCCAACATCCTTTTCACCCGCACCATTAATGCCACATAACTTTGGCAGCAGACGAGCCATGTAATAATGATAAAAGTATCATGATATACCGGGAGATATGGTGAAAGGGAAAAGATATTAGTCATTCACAATCTGAGCAGGCAGTATGTGTTTGGTGGTGGGTACAAAAGCCTCCAAGTATGTATTATTATTTTTCCTGTGTGGGGCTTTTGTTTCCACTGCAAGAAGCGAGAAGAGCTTTACAAGCAGAAATCATCCAACACTTTCGTCCTACTCTAAGCTTCACATTCTCTCTGATGCAAAGAGGAGTACAAGTGTTTTTTGCATGGCAATCCTGTAAAATAAGGTCTTTGTTCAAAGTTAATTATTTCAAAATGGCGTGTGTGTGCACACTAAATAAAAATATAATAATATATGCATCATATCGTCCTTAGGAGTAGTAGAACCACTTTTCCACTCATTCCAAACTACTTTTCTCCGCACCAGTTAGCCTCTCTTATAAGATGAGCCACTAGGATGCAAACTCCTCGTTATTCACATTATTAACAAGCTATGATAATTATCAAGAGGAAGTGTGTGAATCTCTGTCCCTCTTGTTTTGGGGGATTAAGCAAAAAGGATCTAATACACAAGGTAAGGTGTGTAGTGAGAAAGCAGCAGTATGGGCATTCATTTTGGCTTTGTTTCGTTCCTTCGCGTTGATAGTCTCTGAAAGGGGATGAAATCCGTGCGTGGAGAAACTTCTCAGTGTAAACAAACAATTTCATGCTCTCGCATTTCGTTCTTCTTTCATTGCATCCTTTTTCATCGCATCATTTGTACATTTCCTTCTCTGCTTTCTCCATTTTATTAGTAAAACGTGCTATTTCTACAAAACCTTTTTTAGGAATAAATGCAAGAAAAAAATAATTGTTNGATTAAGCAAAAAGGATCTAATACACAAGGTAAGGTGTGTAGTGAGAAAGCAGCAGTATGGGCATTCATTTTGGCTTTGTTTCGTTCCTTCGCGTTGATAGTCTCTGAAAGGGGATGAAATCCGTGCGTGGAGAAACTTCTCAGTGTAAACAAACAATTTCATGCTCTCGCATTTCGTTCTTCTTTCATTGCATCCTTTTTCATCGCATCATTTGTACATTTCCTTCTCTGCTTTCTCCATTTTATTAGTAAAACGTGCTATTTCTACAAAACCTTTTTTAGGAATAAATGCAAGAAAAAAATAATTGTTTCGTGGTACGGTGTAATATTTTTTTCTGGAATAGGTTAAATCGTAGCCTCGCATACTACTACACATGACAAGACTAAAACAAAATAAAAATCTGAATGCAGGAAAATGTGTTTTTTCGAATTGAGTAATACTGCATGATAGCCAGCATGATGCTTTTTGGTTTCTCTGCAGCAGCAGTAGCAGAGAAGCCTGTGAGTATGTCTACAACTACATACAACTCTTTTGGTTTTAGTTGCCACTTAAGCACCGTCGTAGTGGTAGAAATGAAGGAAAACTGGAGCTTTTCAGAATAGATTGTTTATTTATTATTGGCAAATGGAGACTTATAGAAATTACTAATGGAAAATAGTTCTCAAAGCTAATTATTTCTAGCATGCGAGCGATTTGTTGGCAACAGTACAGCCGTCAGCTCACCAACCAACGTCACCAAATACTAATTCCATATGGCCTTGCTGGAAAAATGGAACAGGGGTATAATGGAAGCGTGTAAGTAGTCTGCTAAAACTGCCCGTTAAAAATATTCTGATCTGAGTTTCATTTTTCCTTGTATTAACGCGTACATTTGCCCATGATGCTTTCTCTTTCTTGCTCATCCAAGCGCAGTGTGCTTCAGATTTCATTTGTACTTCAGCCAATAGATCAGATCTGACTGGAACTTGTCCATGGTCTAGTAATACTCTTGGGATGCACAGCACCGGATTTGATTGCTCTCTTGTCGTTACATTAACATTTTGTACTCTGAGTATGTAATTAGAGTAATCTGATTGGAGTCGTAAAACGAGTGATAATAATTATCGACATAGATTATGAAGAAACTTCAGGAGTAAAGGAGGTCTGTGTGGAGTGATAGGATGCACTGCTTTTACTTAATTTAATTCTTCATGATGATGATGATAGTAATACAGACGACTTATTCAGCACTCATTAAATGTCAAGGTTTCCCTTGATCCCCCCGTGTATTCCCTTTACCTTTTCTCTGGTTATAAGTATTCACTGGGAGCATCGACAAGGACTAGACTAGATGGAATGGAAGAATGAACATGTTTCTCTCCTTATAAGTATTCTTCTTCAATGGTTCATGATGGCCGCATCGTTAGGAGAAATAAATTGAAAGTCGTGTTCGTCGTGCCTTGGATGTTTTTTAAAAGAAGTTACTTCCAAAAATAGGAATTTATTGCTGTGATACTTGACTAGTGTCATTAGTAGAAGTTGTTGTAACTATTATACGAGTAATATGAGATGTGATGCAGTTTTCTCTCTCACTTTTCTCATGTTTGTTATTTTATCTTCAAAGTGGAGAGTGCACCAGTCTCGAATGAGAATGGGACATGCTAGTGAAAGTTGCCCGTACTTTTTCCTGGCTTGGCTAGTTGGAGTTTTTACTTTGTTATTCTCACAACGATAGATTGTATCGTTTTAGTAAACTGTCTGCTTTTTAAAGACTGAAATACTTCCTTCGTGACTTAACTTAGGTCTAGGCCGGGAGAGACGAGAAGAAAACCCTTTTGGCAAAGTTCTTTCTCTCTCTTCCTCCAAAGCTGAGAGATAAACACTGGCTCATATTACCCTTCTCTTTTCGCTTCGAATTATTGACTAACTCTCTCCAATTTGAAGAGAAGAGGAAGGGGAGAAAAATACTTGCCCTTTTAACTCTTCTGTGTAGATTTAGCTATTAAAAGCTAAAAGTACATCGTGTATGCGATAAGGTTATTTGGATGGACAGATTACACCAACAACGAACATAAAATTCCAGCTTTTACTAGCAACCATCCATTTTTTTCGATCTGGGAAGTCTCAGCTTCCGTTTTTGGCATGGCCGGAGGAGGGAAGAGGAACCGGAAAGTGCTTTTGCCGGTGCAAGTGCAACTAATATAGAAATTCAGTACTCAATTTGCATTAGAGCTTTTAATTATGGCCATGATGACTGACAAGATGCCGCTTTTGTGTGGTTTAAGGGAAGCCATTAAAATAAAATATTGTTTGGCTATAATTTACTCGTGTCTCTCTCGTAAATGTTTGCCCTACCAAAATGTATTACAATGATAGAATAATATTACTTGATCTCGGAAACATAAAGCAAAATGTTGGATTTAGATGAACGTTCTAAAATACGTCAATAAATTACTCACGAACAAATAAATTGGAAAGGATGCTGCTCCAAGCTGTACACACAGGACAATCGTAGCTTAAGAAAAGACATTACATGAAAGTAGTCAAAGAGTAGGATTTGACAGTGAGATACTTACATACTCCAAAACAGTTTATGGGGGAAGGCAAATAATTAATTAAACACTTTTGTGTACAGAGTCAGAATTCTATACATAAACTTCAGTTCAAGAACAAGAGAACATAGTGAACTATATAAGATGATAAAAAAAGCAAGGAATGTGATAATATTTTCCATTTACTGCTTCATCTTTTACACCTGCTTTGTTTTTGCAATTAAAAGGTAATGAAACGAAGTAATGCCATTATAAGTTGCATATTGTGGTCCTGCTGCCGCAGAGAATGAAGGATTTACAAATTGCCATAAAATCCTTCAGTGGAATCTTTTAATTAAGCTATAAAAATGAAACGGGGTTGTAGATAGGCATCATGTCGTTGTCTGACAAACAACATTTCACCGCCATTGTGCACATCCAAAAAAGTCTCTGAGGCTGTGACACCCACACGCATCTCCATTTTGTTTTCAATGACTTTAGAAAATGTGGAAACAGCTTTCCATTGAATAAATGGTTTTTGCCTCATGTCTCATTCGAAAAAAAACATGCCGAGAAAAAGGAAAACATGTAAACGTGTTTTGTTTTTTTGTGTGTTACGGAGGTTTGTGTAAAGAGTTTACAAAACCGGACGTTAGTAAATCAAATTAGAATTGCCATCATTTATACGCAGCACTCTTTTCCCCTCTATACATCTCTTTCTCTTGACGATTTATTTTCATTTCGATGAAACGACTATGAACAAATTCATGACGTTTTTTATGGTTTCCCCTATTTCATGTAGTTTTCTTCCATTGTTTAGGTTTTTTACATCGTTGGTTCACTAGTCCAGCCTGTCAGTTTTTGTTTTGATTCAATAGGGTCATTTTGGTAATCAAGGGAATTTGTTCCAGCAAAAAAATTGTGAAGACCACAGGAACTGGTCATTTGTATTTGTCGTGGCTCGAAAAAAGAGGAATTACCAACCCATGTAATTTGTATGAATAGAATTTTTCCGCATGTCATTGTCATTGTATGTCATGCATGATGCCACACACAAGAGAACACAGAGAATAGTAATATTCAAGACATAGACTCTTTCTTTTCTTGTTCTGTTTCCTTCCGCCGTGTTACACACAAAGACAGACTACTCACCTTCATAAAGATGATGCGATTTGAAAAGGGATGATGGTAGTCACTACTTCTCAAGTGAGTAATGTTACGTACCACACATTATCATAATACAAGTGTGTAGCCACGGATGGACGCATCCATGGATGAAAGTATTTATTTTTGGCTGGGATCATGATTATAATTCCAATTCATCCATCCTCTTCACGTTTCTATTTTAATGAGAATACGTAAGAAAAGATGAAAGTTGAACTGACGACGCGTACTTTAGGACTTCGGAGTTCTAGAATTCCATGAAATACTTTTTCCTTTACCTTAAAAGTACAACTCGGGTTTGTCTCACTTTCACGCACAAAATCTCTTAAACTACTATCCCTTTTGAATATGTGATCATTTTTCTCATATCATTTGCAATGCCTCGTACATACAATTTGTGGTTCTTTGCTTTCCTTTCGCTCATCTAGATTCCAACGAAGCGAAGAAAAGGAAAAGAAAGTATGGAACTTTTTCTTGAAAAGTTTCTCGTTGGAGACATGAGCATCAGAATTTTTTTTTCAGATGAATCGCTTTCCACAGATTTCCAGATTCATGAATCATGATACCGTTTCTTACAAAGAAGTTTAGTGTGCTTTTCCACAAACTTACACGAACAGAGAGAGGCGCAAGAGAACGCATTTTATGTAAGGAAACAAAAATTCAAAACCATTGGCAGGCCCTGCCTTCAGCAGCGTTAAATAGTTACTTTTTTCTTTAGTTCTTTTATGCAAAAAGGGAAATGACAATGGCAGTCCTATAAAAATGACCATGGTCATGTGCAATAACTAAACTTTTCAAGTTGTACAAGATTATGTTTTGGTAAACACAACAGGTTACAAATATACACTCAGGAATCGGACAGGTTTTAAATAGTTGTTTGTCAGACCGATTTCTAAATTTTGTTAAACAAATGATGACTTTGTTGAAGTTTTCTCGGTTGTGTTAATCATTTCATGGCACAATTCTCTGCTGTGGATTAGAATGAACTCACCGGTTTCCAGTTTAATGAATTTGTTTATTATTACGTACTAGGGGATTGGTCGGGCTAGGGATGAATTGGGGATTGGGGAAAGGAGTTCAAGGGACCACCAACTGTTACTCATCTACCTACATTTGAGCAACATCTCAGACTCCCATTAGCATTCAGCTGTAATATTTTTCAACTTCCTTTGCCATTAAGCTACATCTTTGGAGTTTGCGAGTTGAAGTTGCAAATAGTAATGAAAATAATGAACCATACTGATATAAGTATACCAGCGCTAGTTGCTATATGTATCCTGCTCTGGTACATTTCTTCTAGAAGTTGGGAATAGGCACTAGGAAAAGTGATAATGATTAGTATCTTGGAATTCTGAACTGAATTTTGTCTTCGCTTTGGACTGGATGATGTGCCTTTTCCTGATGATGTGTGCCACTTCCTCAGTAAAGGAAGTTAGGATGGCAGGGTCTATCATCACCACCCATAACGTTTTGTACAACCTTCTCTTTAAAAGTTGACTCAAAATTTTCTTGATGATTCTACTGGCGACAAAGTAATTTGCATACTATAAAAATAAACGATAAAGTATCATTTGATGATTGGAATGAGCAGAGAATTTTTCCACCTCGTCGCATTACACTTGAAGAAAGGCAACTGATTTGAAGGTTCATTCATTACTCTTCTAATTTCATAATGAATTATTTTCCTTCGCTCCTTTCAGGCATTTTAGGGGTTCACTCACGCAATTATTGTACACAAACATCTCTTTAACGTAGGCAGAAATCATAGAAAGCTTCTTGCAGAAAATATATTGTAATATAGGAAGAGAGAAAGTGAAAGGGAATTAGATTTACACAAGTTCATTTGTTTGCGTCGTGAGATTTTTGGAGTCTCTCATTCATTCAAAATGTTTGCCGGAAGGAAAAATGGATAACGAATTGTTCTTCTGAAATTTTTACAAAAGAATTCTCTTCTTCATTCTTCTTTATCTGTATGTGCACACAATTAAGTAGTAGGTGGAGTCTGACGATCTCATGGTGAAATACAGAATCCAATCCAGTTATCCAGTTCAGAGCAAAGTAGGTATGTATATTATTATTTGCATGTATTATATTTGAGATTTGAAAATTTCACATGTAACTTTTTTTTTATTATAGACATGTTGACTGACTAACTGACTGACTGAATATGTCTTGCGGGATGAAAGCATAAAAGTTGTAGAATATTCTCTGTCTAAAAGAAATGAAATGAGCAAGCATAGGAGCTGCAAAACAACGAAATAAGAGACTTTAGGGAAGTCACAGTTAAAAATAATGAGAGTCGACAAGGAAATTTGGAACTCATGCAAAAGAGTTTTGGAAATTTTGTGTGTGTGAAATGCAATAAGATAAAAAAGCTATTTTGCTTGGGATGCTGTATAGCCAGCCAGTAGCTCAAACTTCTTCCATTTTCTTTGCCTCTAGGCTACCTTGTTACAGAGTTACTACAAGTAGCACGTTAAACGGATGAGCATAAGTTATGCATGTAGATGCTCATTCAGTATTAGCGGTTGAAATCAGAGTCGCCGTGATAAAATTTTCTTTTTGGTAAAGAGTGAAAGTGGTGGCGGGCTGAGAATGAACGAACGTGAAAAAAAGATGGATGGAAAAGAGGTAGGAAAATTCTATGGAACTTGACAAAGTAGCATGCATTGCTTGCATTGCTATTTCTACTACAAAACTATTTTCGACTCAGCAGAACTGAGCCTTCGACGACGTCAACATCAGTTTCTCTTGCAACAAATCAGACGAAAAGTATAAAAGACAGCAGGAGCTACAAAAACAAAAAACCCGTGTGGCGTACAGAGACCAATGAAAAAGAAGGTTAAGGAAATAAAAAGGATTCCATTAACTTCAGACAAAAGACCTGTACTTCTGCCTACAATACGTTGCACAAAAAAGAATCACTTTACGTAACAAGGACAAAGAACAAAACAGTTTCTAAAAGGGAATCAAATAAACTAATAATTTTTTGTCAGCCTGCTCCTGTCTCTGCATCTGAACAACTTTATAAGAATCTGTTGAAAAAGATGAAAAGCTGCAGTGAAAAAAGGAATTCCGCCAGTGAGGCAGTGTCATTCATTCAATTCTCAATATTGTATTTTGATATCTCAGTCTGTCACATCGCTCGATCGACTCGATTTCATGAGTCAAGGTATTAGAGCCTAAAGGCTCTTCGGTTTTTAATAAATTGTCGCTAGAATGTTTAAATTTTAAGATGTAGAGTGAATCATCATATTGCGCCATTTCAACCATCAACGAATGTTACTTGAGGTATTTTTTATTGTAACGGCATTTTTTTGAACTGGCACGTCATCATCGCCTTATTTATAAATACTTATAGTACACCTATATGTATCATTTCATGTTTGTCTTTCCTCAATATTTTGTTTGCGGCCTGTTAAACTATCTGCTCCCCATTCGCTCAGGGGCATGTATCTATTACCGTTGGATTGGAAAATAGTAATGTCATACTTGCCAAAAAAGAAAGTCGACATATATGATAGCATTTCAAGTCTTTAAGAAGCTTGAAGGGTAGCATTGGTCGCCCAGACATTACGCAAGAATGTGTTCACGCTCATCTCTGTACTCCCGGAACTGCCTTTACAAAAAAAAAAAAACATACGTATTTATTTTGGTAATACAAAAAGTACATGTTGGCTTGGCCTGGACTTGGACGTCGTATGGAATCATCGTTTATTGAATGTGTCCGCACAAGTTGCTCCCCTTGCCCTTTGAAAAGGAAAAGCTACTTGAAAAATGACGGCTCCTAGGATAGAAAAGAAGACTCACTGAAATGTCCCTACAAAAACATAAGAGAGAGAAGGCCTACTTCTCCATCAACTTTACATTCTCTTAGTGAAGTGACATGAAGCTGAGAAAGATCAGTTATCCTTTATTTTGTTCGTTTATTACGTAGCTAAGCTTGCGAAGCTAGTATTGAGAATGACGTGACCGTCTGTCTGTCTGTCTGTCAAATTGTCCATGTACACGATAACTTTCGAAACAGGTCACCGATTAACCTCAAATTTGGAACAAAGCTTCCTTGTGCACTGAGGACGAACCCTATTGTTTTTCAGAATTTTAGGTCAACTATTACCGGCAGGGTCAACGGTTGAATTTTTTTCAAATGGAACATATGGCTTGCGATAGCTTATTCGAAAGCTTATGAAAAACTAAGCCAGAGTGTGTATGTATTGGAAATTTTTCAACGGTTAACGGCAAGAGGCCGTTGAGGATTTTTTCAAATGGAACACATACCTTGAGATAGCTCATTCGAAAGCCCTTTAAAAACTGAATAAGATTGCTGATAAGAACAATTTTGAAACTGTAAACGGCAATCGACGATTAAAACAATTTGCATGTATACTGTTGCGAAAGCGATATAAAGTATGCATTTTATGACAATTTATGGGACATGATGGACAACAATATTAACAAGACAGTATAACAGGATGCCAAAAGCAGCATTTAACCCTTTACACAGCTACGTCCTTATCGCTGTTTTAACAGCACTAGTTTCTTTTTTGTGGTGTGTGTGTATACCATCGTAAGCCTCTTTTCCATTGCATAAAATGCTCTCCTTCATATCAGGATCAGGCGAGATATTATTATTGCGATGGTTAGATATGGTTAGAACAGTACTGTGAAAAGGGATGCAATGAGAGAAAGAACCAAGTAGTTTATGTATTCTTTTTGTTCAAAGGAGATATAGAGATGGGACTTGAAAAGTAGAAAAAAGCTGAGTCTGCACAATCCTCCTTGGAATACTTTGGCAGGTGAATGGTGAAGTGAAGCTATGTGAGGTTTAAAAATGCTAAGGTTTGTCTTCCCTAAAATCCTGTCGATTTCTCTTTCGAAGTTCGGAAAATGGAAAGACCAGACCAGACCAACCAATTTCAAAATGCGAAAGGTGGAACTGAAAAAAAGTTGAGATGGGGCTCTATTATTCTTTTAAATTAAAGGAGGTTACACTAATACTACGACGCTACTTTCACCTAGTTCCTCATACATCTTTCGTAACGATATTCGATTTTTCAAATGGATATTTCATTATTGCTTCCATGATTAGGGACCTAAAGTATTACCTCTGAGAGACAAGCATGACGACATTTTCAAAACGACAGAGTGGAGATGAAGATGTTCCTGAAATCACCTTTTTACTTTCGATGGACCCTACATTAAACGGATATCCAGTGATACTCAATTTCTTTCGGCTCGATAGTCCATCATCTCATTGGATATAGCACGTAGGTTGGCCTAAATTTAGAGCTTTGTGGACATAAAGAAATCCTGTAAAAGTGGTGTAGGTAGCAACGTCAATAGTATCACATTTTCCTTCCGTGTCATCTCACGCTCTTCATTTAAACTGGAAGTTTAAGAATATGATTTAAAAAAATGTTGGGTGGACACAGGTCCGTGTAAAATGTCAAGGAGCATTGAAAATAAATTGTATGATTTGCTTGGAAAATCTCGCATTTTTACTGTATTTCTAGTTTAAATGGGAAAAATAAACTTACAGAGTGGAGTGAAAGTACAAATATTGGCGCTGGCAGCTAGCTTGGTTTGTTTACCAGAGTTGAAACTTAATTTTCGAAAAAGCAATCAAACGATGATGGCAATGGAATGAGACAGACAGACATTCTCTGAAAAGATTACGACAACCCCCTCACTTACATTTTGTATTTTGGGCCTTGTGTAAACACCCACTTGAATATAAATGTTATTAGGAACAAGTACAAAGTGTATATAAATACGCTGAAATATCGATTCGCGTGAAGCATATCAAAAACTTTTAGTTGTGCAATTACGATTCTGACTGAAAAGTCCTCTTTTTTGTAATTTCGCAACTTTTCTCCCTTCTCATTCCAGAACTCTCGTGTGTTGAAATTAACTCGAAATATAATAAAATAATGTAGTCAAATGGAATGTACTCACTCTATACTTTCATTGATGCGTACACTTTGTGTATTTTAATTGGCAATTATCTCAAGTTGCAAAATCCTTCTTTTTTTTGCAAGGAGAAGAGGAGATATTACGAAGGAGTGTAAAAGAGAGATGTGAGCAAATTTTTGTTGCGTATTCATAAGTAATATTTTAATATTTTTACTTTGTCAGTCGTTTTCTTTTCTTGCTGATGAGACCATTTTTAACGCTCTTCTTTCTCCCAGTAAAAGCACATATGTAGATTAGGCAAACTTTTTTATTCTTGATCTAAAAAAATGGAGCTTACTACAGATATATGATATGTAGATGTGCATGTGGGCGGTGGTGGTGTGCGACCTGGCTCGTACTTCTGCTTTTAATGAAGACGATGGAATATTTTTCAAGGAATGTGTTACATGCTCCTTAAGAATTCAAGACGACAAAGAAAGTCTTGAAATTCAAATAGGATTTTTCATTGCGTGATTACTGGATTGGTGGCCTTCGTGGGAAACGTGCTCAACACCAATATTGAATTTTTGCTTTCTTCTTGATATCAGAATCCTCGACATTTTATTAACTGAGGAAAGTGAATGATTCGATTTTTTCTCTAACAAAATTCATTCATTCCAAGATTCGAATTTTTTCCATTAAAAAGTCTTGACTTAAATGGAATTTTTTTCATTTCGACTGACTTTCTCTTAGTGAAATATTTTCCAGTGCAATATACTTATCTTTAACAACAATGGCTTTGAGTGGTAGGAGGCAACCCAATGTTATTGTGTAATTCATCCAGAATGAAAATGATTTACTACGGGAAGAAAACAGAGACAAATCGGGCTCCGTCTATTTTAAGAAATCCATTTTTAAGGATATATGTATAATTTGTCTTTTGCTGACGCTACCATTTCATAAACCATTACTAACTTTTCCAGCTATCGGATTCAAGATAAGAGACGAGGTATCTATTCTTTATGATCTGATTTATCTGATTTTTTTCGGTCAATATTTGGCGTCTAAAGTTGAAGCAATAAAAATTGTGTTATCTTAGATTTCATATTTATTAATCATTGGCAATGTGATAGCAAATATTTTTCTAATAAATATACCTACGTAAATAAATCCTATATTCGTATTCGTATTCGTTATTATATATCCTAATTTTATATTCCACCCTGCCATACATACATAAGACTTACGAAACAATTTTCACTTTTTTATGTACGTCCATTTCTCTCTTACTACGTTCCAGACACATCCCTGACGCAATTTGTAAAAACAGTTTTTCCATTTATTTCGATAGTTGCTTATGATGATGCAATGCAATCAATATATTATTGGACTAAGAAAACGTAAGATCTTTTCACTATACCTGTTTTTCTATATTTATAATCATTTTAAAGAAAAGAGTCTGTCAACATACCTTTTCTAGGTAGCTATAAGTTTTTGGTGTTGCACAAGTATTTATTGACTTTTTGTAAGTCGAAAAACTCATCTCGGGAAGAAAAGTAAGTAGGTACGTTCATACTACATATCATCATCATCTCTATCCTAGAGCTTGCGGAATCGTAACGGAAGAGCACCGATCTCATATTTCATCGAACGATGTGCTAATGGTGAGTCTTCTGAAAAAAGTATAAAGTTGTACTTCGGATAATCATAAAAGTTTGGAACAAGAAATGAGAAATTCTATCAGAGAAAAACTTGTTACATTATATTGAATGCTTTTGTGTGTATGTCACTTTTTAAATCAGGGCAAAAACTCAGGTAATCTTATCCTCATTTTTTTCTCAGATTGATACTGTCCTGTTTCTTCCCCTTTTCTTGATTACAACTGAAAGTGTACGTATACTCATTGTCGGCATCAACTGTTGGGATATCTGACAAAAGCACAAGATGTCTATCCACAAAAATATCTTATAGTCTTCCTCCCTGAATTACATTTTGTACAAAAACTGTCAGGTGAGATAATAAGACGTGCGAGAAAGTAATCAGAGTCTTCGCTCCCGGTTTTGTGAGTCAGCCATCTGGGAAAGGATGAGAAAAAAGGGGAAAAAGTTGTATATTTACGAATCTCTGGAGAGAACACTCTTCTCTTCTTCTTCTTTTCCGTTATTCCCGTTAGTGAATTGCAGATAGAAACAGAAGGAAGAGAAAGGAAATGTGTCTATGTGCATTTTTATGTGTGTGCTCCCATCCTGATGGCACACAAAAAAAATCGAATAGAGTTACGTGTTTAGTTTTCACTTCCTTCCTGTAAAAAAATCTGCCCGTTAAAAATGTTGGTGGTCCGCCAGCCAATAGTATTCCATTGGAATTTCTACATTTCTCCAAAGTCTTGCTTGCGTTTAATAAGAAAAATTACTAAAAAGTTATCAAAATAAAGTGATTCGGTGCGTTCTCACAGTATGTAGGCTGTGGAGGTTGTGTACTAGAATAGAACGCTTTCACTCTTTACTTTTTCCACTCGCATTTCCTCTGTCGGGCTCTTAGCGGTGTTAAAAATATCTCACTAAAGTAGTGGAACGCAGCTGATGCCTGTGTCAACCTTAAAATGGTCTTGGTATTCATTTGATTCCACTTTTTCTCTGGCTTCCCACGGCATGAGAACAAGGGGCACATCTTCACCACCTTGTTCCCTTTGAGCCATTTTTTATTTTCAACATTCAAAGAGGAAAAGTTCTTGTTCGCTAGACGTTAATGTTATTGCTACAAAAGAGGTAAAAATGGATTTTTATAAAAAACATTTTAAAAACGAAAGCACATTTTTTAGTACAAATTTCGCATTTTATTTTGTCTTTTGGAAAGGCACGAGCGTTTTAAATAGATTTATTACATCTTCATTTTTGGATATGTACGTACATATTTATTCGCTCAAGTAAATATTGAAAATCAGCATGTTTTTATGTAAAAATGTAGGTTTTGGTTTGTGTTCGTATAATTTGTTTCGTGATTTCTCTGATAATTGAAAGGCAATCGATTCATCGAGACAGAGAGAAATTGATGCTGATAACGAAGTGCTTTAAGTAAAGATGTTTTGAAAGCTGAAAAGCAAAAATAATTTTTATTCAAAGATAAAACCTACGGTTATCCCACCCCCGCACCGTTCATTTATTTCTATTTTTAGGCAGGGCATCATTAGAAGCGAAACCTTTGCTCACTCTATTTATTCGGGAATGGTCCATTGTGACACGCTTTCTAAAGAATCAGAGTCCTTTGAGTTATTTTATGCTAAAAACGTTGTAAAGCAATAGTACCTTACTCTGTGTCAAAATCATTTAACTTGAATGAAATATTATAGTGACAGATTTCAGTATTTTAGTAAGCGTTTATCCAAAAAGGTCTATGAAATGGGAGAAGAAGTTAGGGTACACCTTTTCCCGTGGCGTGGTTTTGGCTCTTCTCGTCTTTCACTTGGGCTTCTGTCTGAGGTTGTGTGTGACGTCTTCTCTTTCTAAAAAGGAAATTGCTATGACCAAAGAGAAGAAAGCTGTTCTTTTGTAGAAGCCATTTACATTCTGATTGTGTGGATGCCGAGAAAGTGTTGCACTACAGTGTATGGTGAACGATTATATGCACTACTGTTTTGCATTGGTTTCCTTCTCTGACTTTATTCTTAGAAATCAAAGCCAGCTTTGCAACAACTTCAGAACATATTTCTATTCAATCTTGTTGGAAAGAAGAAGGTAGTATGGTAGCAGTGTTAAATGCTAATTTAAGTCCAAAGCTTTGCTCTACCTCTGCAGATATAACAACATTTAACATGCTTACTTTCAAGTTTCAAGTTTCAATGTATGGTCGTTCCCTAGTAAATCTCCGATCATTTAGAGTAGGACTGGACTATAAAGAAAGAAGGTTATTATTAACACTCCATATATTCCAAGATTCTCTGAGCAGTAAGAAATGATGAGCTGTAAAAAGCAATGGAATGAATAAGTAAAAAATTCTTAGTTTCCTACCATGCTAATCACTCGATTCCACAAAATTTATTGTTACGACGGAACACATTGACTTTGCCAACGACATTCTTGTTTTGTCTTGATGGTTTTTAAGAAATTCGGCATACAAATTCATTTTTGTCTCAAAAAACAAATCTTCGAACGTGAAATCCAAATTGCGTACATACCCACTACGCGATCTACAAACTTTCTCAAGAAATATTCATTCTTAACATAATTTTAATGGAAATCATTATTGAAGGACTGACTAAGCCAACGAAGGAACGACCTATTCCGTAAAATATCTTGAAAGTTGTAGAACCAAACACATTAAATCACATTTGTTCGTCTACCTGGAAAGACGCCACATCACTTTCCCCAGCAGACATACATACACGTAACTTTACCACTGTGCTGTGAAACAAGGGACAAGGAAAGGGGAAATTTTTAGGCAGTAATTCATTTCTTGCCTTAATAAGGAACAGTGTGGCTCTGTGTGCACCAACGGAATGAAGATAAGTGTGCTGCGGTTTTTTTCCGGTAATGAAGGCTAATGTAAGGCATGCTCTCAAATGCATCCTCCAGTGTACTCCTCTTTTGCTACCCTACCTGCTTTATTAGTTTAGCTTGGCCATAACGAGATTTTTTATGGTTTTACCTCAGCATAGTTTTCATTGGTTCGGGGGGGTAAACTTTTGCATTATACTTCTTGGAAAATAAAGGGTACTACAATATTATTAGTTGGGATTATGTTATGTCAGTATTTACGTTCGTATTTTAAACTAAACCACTTATTTCCTTCCCTGTCTTTTTGGTTCCGGTGAAGCGTCTTGAGCATTTCTCCAGCTACTGGTGAAAGGAAAACAGGACATGACAGCCAAGCTGCATGGTAGTTTGTTAAAAGTAAAAGTGGTCCGGAAGACTGTTTCTCCTTGTTTTCCTACTTTGTTCTTTTTTTAAATTTATTATCGTATTTACGACAGTCTCTTT